>LPNX010836665.1:250132-294732 GCA_001517045.1 Pseudotsuga menziesii | reverse complement strand
ATGGCCTTTTTGGCCTATATGACCCTTTTGGGACTTCAGCAGTGCTTAAAAGCACAGCTAATCGCAGCTTTCATCCGAGACATATTTATTTTAATAAGGTCAGCAATTTTTTGATATAGCATATTTTTAACCATTGCTTTGTTGAACCTTTTCTTATACTCTTCAAGGAGTATTTTAGCATTTCATTGCTCTTGCCCTTTTTACATATGTTAAGAAACACAGTTTTACAATTTTCATTTTCCATGGGCGCATATTCAATATTTCAATACAAGTAGTACATGAGCTTTTAGTTTTAGCCAATAACATCTCAAGCGACTAAGGGGAGTTCTGCACAGTGCCAAACATCGGGACAACCGACCAGAATGATTTAGGCATACAATCCAACTTACCAAAGGCAAGTTCTGTCACCAACTCAGAGCCGAGACACAATATAAACAGGGAGGCTTGTCCAACAAAGGTTTCTAGCGGGGAAAAAGGTCCTCCATGCCATAAGTCAAGAAGTCAGTCAGGTTGAAAACTACACTGGAAGCTAATGGATGGGTGAAGACAATGAATGATGGAACCAACACTAGCAAGCCAAAACAATGGTGGGAATGACTACCTCTATTCTCCCTATGGAGGGTAAAACCAATGAGTATAGATCAAGAACTTCATAGTCAGAGTAAGGACATCAATACATAGTATAAGATACAACCAAGTCCATATAATTATGACCGTCAGATCATGATACCACAAGTCAATACATGTCACAAGAATCAATATAAGAGCAATAATAACCATAACACAATATAAAATGCTAAGTCATAACCATGCAATATAATCCATCTGAAACACCATCTATCCAATGAGAAAGTACTGATATAACACTAGGCATCCATGACTGCTCTAAAATGACATAAATGGCTACATCGGTCCTCAAATCTGAGTGTCCTGAGACTCAATCCTGACATCGGAGAATTCAATAGTCCACAAATATAATCATGATCCATAAAAATGTTCATCTCAGCATCTCATATGTAAGAGATCTGGCTGAAAAATTTATTGTGTCTGAAAAATAGAATATGGTAGCCCGACTACTATATATGTGATAACAATCTCCATAGATCTAAGCTTGAAAATGCATCACCCAATGACTCAAGTGAGGCACAACCCTCAAAATGAGGAATGGGGCCCACAAAGCAAAAATCAAAGGAGTGAAACACTAGGGTAGGTTATCAAATGAGAGGAGTGCAAATCAAGCGGGATCTCACCTACCCAAGTGAGAGAACTAACAAAACTCACCCAACCAAGGAGTGCGACCTCACCCAAGGAAGGCTAAGTGCCTTGGAAAATGTGTCAAATGAACCCCAATTGCCACCAGACTGTAGATCCGAATTTCCATGGATGCTATAGAGGTGGGTTCTTTTTATTATTCCCAAAGACAAGCTAGATCCAAGTAGATCTAGAAAAAAGTGAAACATGAGGGTTTTAATCAATGAGGGTTTTGAGATCTAAGAGAATAGATGAATAGGATAGAAGAATTTAATACCTCATGGAACATACTTGGAAGATGAATATGGAAGAGGCTTGCGACGAGGATCACTTCCCACAAAGATCAAATGCCAAACTTTGATGAGCCCTTCTTACCAGCATTTTGCCTCCTTCAACCAAATCGGTTTTCCTATTCCTGTCAATCAAGGACACAAAGATCAATCAATCAATCAAGAATGGAAAGAGATGCATATAAAGAGATGAGAAACATGAATTGTTGGTACAAAAGACAAAACAATTTCCTGTCACCCAAAACGTTCTCTTGAAGCTTGAAGGGTAGGCCTCCCCACCAATCCGCACCCCTCCAAAACGTCTTCTTTGCCTGCAAAACAATGTTAGTTGAAGATAAAATCATGATGGCCACCAATGTCTGTCAGTGCAGAAGGAGAAGCATTTACAATCACCACAAGCAGTCCAATTCCAAAATCCAAGATGCCCAAGAAAGTACTTTTATTCCAATAGCCCAGAGCCAAAAATCTCTTGATCTCCTCCCCCCCTTTTACAATGAGGAGCTCCTTCCTTCAAATAGGAATGAGAGATAACAAAATCCTAACCACCTTTCAAATGGATGGCTAAGATTAAAAGATCAAAATGTTCTAATCAACAGTTGAGATGAGCTCAACATAAAGTACATGGATCAATACAATAATATAATATATCAATGGACTAAATCACCCTAGGAGAGGGGATCCCACTCGATAAAAATGAATAAAGCTCATGGTGGGTCCAAGGGGTATTAACTAACACCCCTAGTGTGTCCCCATGGCACAATAAAAATAAATATAATTTTTTAAATGCAAAATAGTGCCTCTCTGAGGAAATCGTGAGCCTCCAAAAGCTCCAGAAAATCATAAAATATGTCGGAGAGATGGATGTGGGTCCATCCAACTGTTGAAACTATTGGAGAAGAAGTGGAAGACATCACACTCATCATCAAAACTCATCCCATGCCATTTCCTTGCCTCAGTAGCCCAAATCGAATTCTTCAGTAGCCATTTTTATTATTTTTAATCTGCCTTGAGAAATGTCATATGGCCCAAATTGCCTCCTAGAGTGCCAGCATTGTCAAACTAAGCCCACCAGGCTTTCTGGGAGGGGGTAAAATGGTAAAAACAAGTGGCTAGACCACCCCCTCCTCGTAGAACGCCCTAGGTGAACCAATCAAATCACCTCTCTGATTTGATAGGCCATTCAGCATGGAAAAACTGCACCCGGATGGTATACAGAAACAAATCATCACTGTAACTGCCTGGAACTGAAAATAAGTTGTCTCATTGGACTCAAGGCGTCCAAATCCATTTGAGGTGCCTACTCATACACCCATACAGATCTCTGCATGATCAGGAATAGTATCCAATATGCCCAGACAGATAGAATAATAATCTGTAAATAATCAAATAATCAATAATATAACCCAGGCTAATATCAATCTGCTACAAGTGTTTTAGAGGTTAATACATGCTCTACAAATCATTCAAATAACAATTATAACAAGTAGCAATCATTTCACTAGCGATCTATCAACCAAATATAGAATTTCATTAATTAACTATAACTCAGACCAGACTTTCAAGACCATACTCACTTCATAGTTGTAATCAATTTGCTAGTGAAGGGTGAGGGCTAGAAATCAAATGGTTAGGATAAAGGGTGACTACCAACTTGACACGCTGACACTTTGGATATGGAAAGGGGATACTAACTCTAGCATATGTCGGACAAGCAACAACACAGGGGATGGCAATGTCTAACAAATGGATAAGTTACATTCAGAGGTGCTTATTCACCTTGACAAATGCTCACAATCCAAATCAAATACAAGTGAGGCCAGCAATCTTTAGATACAACTTTTTAAGAGTCATTGCTTTTTTGGGCCTTTGAATTTCCATAACCTTGGTCCATGCATTTGTTACACTGATTTTTAATATTAAGGCTTCATGCATTCATGTATGTTTAAAAACACTACTTTTCAATCCAAATCAAATACAAGTGAGGCCAGCAATCTTTAGATACAACTTTTTAAGAGTCATTACTTTTTTGGGCCTTTGAATTTCCATAACCTTGGTCCATGCATTTGTTACACTGATTTTTAATATTAAGGCTTCATGCATTCATGTATGTTTAAAAACACTACTTTTCATGAATGGGCTTTCACAAGATATTCATTTCAATATACTTCAAAGCCAATTTCATTAGACTTGCCTTGCACTCATGTATGTTCAAAAACACTACTTTTCATGAATGGGCTTTTTTCATAAGATATTCATTTCATTTCCAAATATATTGTATTGATGGCAGTGCTATTCGTTTCAGGTTTATCCAACTCAACCTAGGCAACTCAGAGCCGAGACACAAATAAACAGGGAAGCTTATCCAACAAAGAGGCTCTAGTGGGGAAAGGTCCTCCCTGCTACAAGTCAAGTAATAGGTCGGAATGTAAACATAACTGGAAGGTAATGCATGGGTGAAGATAGTGAATAATGAGGCCAACACGAGCAAACCAAAGTATGGTGGGAATGATCACCTCTATTCTCCCTAAGGAGGGTAAAACCAATGAGTATGGGTCAAGAACTTCTAGGTCTAAGTAGGGACATACATACATAATATCAATACAACCAAGTCCACATATTTATATGACTGCCAGATCATGACACTAGATGCTAAGACATGTCACAAGAATGAGTATAAAAGCGATAATAACCAATCACAAGATAATATCAGCCAAGTCATATACATGAAAATAATCAATCTAAACCAACATCTGTCCAATGAGAAAATCACAAAGGCATCGATCTTATATGTGGAACTGTTGGATGTGATGAAAATCACAAAGGCATCGATCATCAAATCACCGCTACATGTAAAAGGGGTAACAACTACAAGTCATGTTCTAATATGTTTCCATCGAGTCAATTGAAGTTAGAGTAACACGGTTTGGGGT
Source organism: Pseudotsuga menziesii (assembly GCA_001517045.1). Taxonomy (NCBI): domain Eukaryota; kingdom Viridiplantae; phylum Streptophyta; class Pinopsida; order Pinales; family Pinaceae; genus Pseudotsuga; species Pseudotsuga menziesii. Next base: position 290,261 of record LPNX010836665.1, on the reverse strand, counting down.
TCTAAAGCCTTTATCTTTGGTCCCTATGGTGTGTTTATCATGATCAACAGTCTAAGAGTTTTTACTTTGGTGGCATGTCATTTATGTTATCTTACATTTTCCCTACATATATTTGCATCATGTTAATTCAAAGGATTTTTTCATTGCTTTCCTTCCAACAAAACTTCCCATTGACTACGACACATTTTGTTTGGAGTTTGATTTAGAAGATATGTACCTGTTATCACATCCATAGTAGCTAGGCTACCATGATGCAGCAAACCATTTTTGTTCTAAACTAGAGCTAGTCCTACATTGTGATCAACATATTTTATCACCAATGATCAGTGGTGACAGGACATGCAAAGTGTTGATTTTCCTTGAGCAGCATCGAGAGCCATTCTCTTTGGAGAATGAGGACATCTGGTCCGAGACCAGGATGTGGAACCAGTCCATCACTAGGGGACTTAGCCTAGACTTGAGTGACCATTCTATTGAATGGAGACATCAAGTGAAGGACCAAGATGTAGAAACAGTCCAGCACTGGGGGACTCAGCCTAGAGCTGAGTGGCCATTCTGTTGAATGGAGACATCTGGTCATGGACTAGGATGTGGAACTAGCCCAGCACTGGGGGACTCAACCTAGAGCTGAGTGACCATTCTGTTGAATGGAGACATCTGGTCAGGAAACAGGATGTGGAACCAGTCAAGGACTGGGGAACTCAGCTTAGAACTGAGTGACCATTCTATTGAATGGAGGCATCTCGTCAGGGACTAGGATGTGGAACCAGTCCAGCAATGGGGGACTCAGCCTAGAGCTGAGTAGCCATTCTTTGAATGGAGGCACCTAGTCAGTTACCAAGAAGATGACCCAGTCTAATACTAGGGGACTCAACCTAAGGCTAAGGGCCATTCTCCGAAAGAATGGAGGCGCTTGGTCTGTTACCAATTATTTGACCTTGGATCAAATTATGTAGCCTATGCTTGAGACACCTAGTCTGTTACCAGGATATCACTATAAGCCCTACACCAGGTCTGGGCATGTGAGGCACTCTAACCCTCAATTTGTGGCCTATGTGATCTTCTCCAAGGCTTAGCTACCCTTGGTTAAGAAACCTAGTACACGATCTTGGTGTCACATGGAGTGTGAGATAAAAGCATTAGTAATTCTCTCTATTTACGATTATGTACTTTGAGTGGGGATGAAGGACCACCTTGACCACTTGTTTTGACCACAGGGGCACTTGAAGGCTAAAATAAAAGTCAAAAATACATAAGGACCTTAGACCACTAAGGAGTCAAAGTGAAAGTGCAAAAAGACCTTTAGTACCACTAAAGGTAAAAGTCAAAGTAATAAAAAATAAAATATTAATATTTTGTTCTATTAAGTTTTGGTCTGCTTACAGGTGATTCAAAGCCTATAAAAGAAGATCAATCCATTTCATTTGTTACACACTTGCTCATCACATCTGGAAGTTGCTCAAGGAAGTTTCTTTTCGTTGTTCTTGGAGAGACTGATAATCTTTGTGGTCATGCCCTAGCATGGACGATTCTAGCTAGGGCACCCACACTTGCAACAACAAACCCTAAATCAGTTAGGGTATCTTTAGCCTAACCCTAAAATAGGGTTACACCTTTTCTTATGTACGATGGGCAACAAGATCTAGGATTTTACCCTCACAGAGAGCATCCTAACCCTAACGGCAGCAGCACCTCACCCACAGACCTTACGGACAGCCCGACAAACTTCACGAGCATCCTACAGACCTCACGGGTAGCCTACAAACTTCACAGGAAACCTTCGTAATTTCACGGGCAGCAACATAATTGCCCAGATCAGTCACGGGCAACTTCTCCTTAGCACGAGCAGGTCTCGGTCAGCAGCAGGTACACTTAGGCAGCCCATATCTATCTTCGGGCAGCCTCAACAGAATTCCAAGTTAGCAGCAGTAATCTTGGGCAGCCTCAACAAGATTTCGAGTTAGCAGTAGTAATCTCGAGCAGGTGAGATTTGAGGTCCGAGAAGTTATCAATGGACTTGGGCAACTCTCTTTCAGGCTCGGTCCCTTCTCTGCAACCTCGGGCAGCTTCAACAGGAGCTCGGGCATGTTGCTACAGGGTTGAGCAGCTCCTGGGCAGCAAATCACAGGTCCAGACTGTTGAATTATTGTAACTTAAAAGTGTATTCACTTACTATACCCCGATGTTCCTATCGGAAGAATAATTTGTATTTCATTGTACCCCGATGTTCCTATCGGGAGAATAATTTGTATTTCATTGTACCCCGATGTTCCTATCGGGAGAATCATTAATATTGTACTAGGTCAGTAAAGAGTCATGAGGAAAACCCCTCCATTGTAAGTCAGGTCATTAGAACCCTCCGGAATACAATAATGAGTCCTCCTAGAGAAGTCGGCCCAGTCAAGTTTAGTGGGGCCGAGTTGGTTGAGTAAAAAGTCAAGTGAATGAAAGAATATAAATAGGAGTGAAGCGCTCCTCATTTGAACACACAAACACACACTTGTGTAGCGCATGAGAGAGAGAGAGAGTCTTATCTGCAAGGAGGAGAAGGACAATTCTGAAGTCTTATCTTTTATCTTTTTTATCATCTATATTGAGGAAGCTTTTCTTGCTGGTTTTTTCCCTTTAGGGTTTTCCCAGGGTAAATCTGTGTTGATCTTGTGATACTGTTTCTTTCAGTGATCCTATATGCTAGTATTATTGTGAAATTGAATTGAATGCTAATAATCTAACCTAGCATAGAGAATCTTAACATGGTATCAAAGCTAACCTGAATAGGACAGCTTTCACAAGGTGAAAAAACACTCTCTCCCTCTCCGACAAGAAATTAGGATTTCGGAGAAATTTTGATTTTTGAAAATCTAGCTGCATAGAAAGTTGCACCCTCCTAGATCGCATCCACTGAGCCTGAGATCGAAGTTTTTGACTGAGTAATCTCCGGGAAAGTCAAACCCTAGTTTGACACTGGACCAAAAAACTGTAGAAATCCAGAAAACCAGAAAACTGCACTGCAGAATCTCGCAAGGGAGTTTTGAAAGGTGAAGACTTGAGATCTCCAGAAACCAAGCATACCAGTCAAGCCTCAGTCAAACGCATCTCCTGGTAAGATCAGTTTCTCATTTTCTACAATTTCAATTTTTTGAGATCTCCTGACAAGATGGCCCCAAGCACCAAGCTTGAGGACAAACTAGAAGGCATAGAGAATTTCCAAGCATGGAAATATAGAATTGGCCTCACTCTCAAGGAGAATGATCTTGACAAATATATCAAGGAAGAAGTTGCAGAACTTGAAGAGGCTGAAGCTAAGGAGAAGCACAAGAAGGATCTAATTAGGGCACAAAGGATTATTGTCGACTCTATCAAGAATCACTTAATCCCTTAAGTGTCATCCAAGAAGACTCCGAAAGAAATGTATGATGCCCTAGCAAGGATGTATGAAGGAAGAAACATCAACAGGAAGATGAATCTAAGAGCTCAATTGAAGAGCCACAAGATGAGTCATGGAGAATCCATCCAGGACTATTTCACAAGGGTCTCTCAGTTCAAGGAACAACTAGAAGCCATTGGAGACAACCTTGATGAAGATGAGTTGGTTATGACTGCTCTCAATGGTCTCACTAGACCCTGGGATTCATTCATCCAAACTATGTGTGCCAGAAAGGAAAGCATGAAGTTTGATATTTTATGGGAAGATTGCATTCAAGAGGAAGCTAAAGTGGCCAATAGAGAAGCTCTACTAAAGGAAGATTATCAAGCCCTAGCAACCCATACCAAGAGGAGAAGAAGTCAAACCAACTTCAAGAAGGGAAACCACAAGGAGTCTCAACCTCCCAGAAGGTTTCAAAGAACAAGAGAAAGTCTCCCAAAGAGGGACTACTCCATCTTTCAATGTTTTCATTGTGATAAGGTAGGACACATTGCCAAAAATTGTCCTTTGAAGAAAGAAGAATACAAGAAGAGGAACAACAACAAAAGACATCATGCACATCTAGCTGAAGAGGAGGATGAAGAAGAAGAAGAAGAAGAAGGAACTCAGAGAAAGCAAGTAAGAGAAGAAGATGCAGAAGAGTATGTATTATTCTCAGCACTCTCTGGGTCTGTAACACCTGGAGAAGACACATGGCTTATTCATAGTGGTGCTTTAAAGCACATGACGGGACAAAAGAAAATTCCACCAAAACTTGAAGAAAGGAACTCTCCTCAGAAAGTATCTCTAGGAGATGACTATCAATATCCAATCAAAGGAATTGGTGAAGCAAGCTACAAGCTTGATTCAAAAAATCCCCTGAAGATGAAGGAAGTTTTATTTGTACCAGGTCTGAAGAAGAACTTACTTTCTATCCCAACATTAGACAAGAAAGGATATAGAGTTGCATTCATAGAGGGACAAGCACTCATGTGGCCCAAAGGAAAGTCAATTGAAGAAGCAGTTGTTATCAATGAAGAAGAAGGAGGGTTGTATAAACTCAAGGGACATTTAGAAATAGCCCTTATTCATGAGACCACTAACCCTAGTGAATTGTGGCATAGGAGGCTTGCCCACATAAATTACAAAGCACTACCTCATGTGAACAAAGTAGTGACGGGACTACCAGACTTGAAGATCAACCATGAAGGCATTTGCAAACGATGTGCAAAAGGAAAGAATATCATGAATCCATTTCCAAAGAGTGAAACAAAAACTAAAGGTACGTTGGAATTAATTCATTCAGATGTATGCGGTCCAATGTCCTCCACATCCTTGAGTGGTTTTGAATACTATATTACATTTATTGATGACTATTCAAAAAAGACATGGATATACTTCTTGAAAGCGAAGAACGAAGTGTTTGAAAAAGGAATTCAAAGCCTTGATAGAAACCCTTTCAGACAAAAGAATCAAGACACTCCGATCAGACAATGGCGGAGAATATACTTCAAAAGAATTTGAAGCCTTTTGCAAAGATGCTGGAATCAAGAGGGAACTAACTACTCCCTACAATCCTCAACAAAATGGTGTTGCGAAAAGAAAGAACAGAACCACCATGGAGGCAGTGAAGACAATGATATATGATCAAGATCATCCAATGCATCTATGGGCAGAAGCAACAAGAACTGTTGTCTATGTACATAATAGAATATCTCACAGTGCTCTTGGATTCAAGACTCCAGAAGAGATGTTCACAGGAAAGAAACCTGAAGTAAGTCACCTCAAGATATTCGGTTGTCCAGTATATGTTCACATACCGAAAGAGAAAAGAACCAAGTTGGACCCCTCCGGAAAGAAGGGAATATTTGTTGGATACTGTGAAGTATCCAAGGTATTCAGAATTTACATTCATGGATTCCATCACATGGAAATCAGTAGAGATATAACATTCGATGAAGAAGCAACACTCAAGAGATCCAGAAAATGTCAACATGAAGAAGTATATGAGGAAGATGCACCTCCTAGAAATACAGAGGCTACACTCTTCCCTGAAGATGAAGCACCTGAAGATCATGATATGACAGAACCACAAGAACCTCCAACGATGGAGATATCACGGAAGAGAAAGCCTACTTGGGAAAGAGAAATTATACAAGAAGTAGAAAGATATCGAGCTCCAGAAGACTCCACAAGGATAAGCAAGAAGCCCAAGCCATTTTCAAACTATGTAGCTTTAATGTGCGACCTTGTAGATCAAGAACCTACAACCTATGAAGAAGCTGTACAGAAGAAAGAATGGGAAGAAGCAATGACGGAAGAATACCAGTCAATAATGAAGAATGATGTGTGGAATATAGTTCCCAAACCAGAAGGCAAGAGTGTGGTATCTCCAAGTGGATTTACAAGATAAAACATGCAACTGACGCAAGTATAGAGAAATACAAGGCAAGATTTGTGGCTAGAGGTTTCTCTCAGAAAGAGGGAATTGATTATGAAGAAACATTTGCACCAGTAGCAAGGTATACTTCGATTAGAGATATCATGGCACTTGCATCCATGATGAAGTGGGACTTACACCAGATGGATGTAAATACAGCCTTCCTGAATGGTGTGATTGAGGAAGAAGTATACATAGAACAGCCACAAGGATTCGAAGTTGAAGATAGACGAACTCACGTATGCAAGTTGAAGAAAGCCCTGTACGGCCTGAAGCAAGCTCCTAGAGCTTGGTATGGAAGAATAGATAGTTTCCTAACGAGCTTGGACTTTACCAAGAATAAAGTCGATCCAAACCTTTACTTCAAGGTTATAGATGATGAACCTGTCATACTATTACTATATGTGGATGACCTATTTCTGATAGGGAATGAGAAACAGATTAAAGAATGCAAGAAGAATCTCATTGAGGAATTTGAGATGAAAGACCTTGCATTAATGCACTATTTTCTAGGTCTGAAAGTGTGGCAAAGTTCAGAAGGAATCTTTCTCAATGACGGAAAGTATGCAGTAGAAATTTCGAAAAGATTTAATATGTAAAGCCATGGCCACACCCATGGATACCAACCTGAATGTAAAGCCATGGCCACACCCATGGATACCAACCTGAAGTTGTTGGCTGATGAATCATCGAAGTTAGTGGATATGACTCAATACAGACAAATTATTGGGTCATTGATGTATCTAACAAATACCAGACCAAATATTTGTTTTGTTGTGAACACCTTGAGTCAATATCTAGTTCAACCTAGACGTGTTCACGTGGTAGCTGCAAAACATGTGCTGAGATATCTGAAAGGAACTGTAGACTTTGGTCTATACTATGATGAAACCATGACTACAGCTTGTATGGCTATACAGATGCAGATTGGGCTAGAAGTGTCTCAAACAGGAAAAGCACATCAGGTGGATGTTATTGTCTAGGGTTTGCTATGATTTCATGGTTTAGCAGGAAACAGTCCAGTGTTGCTCTTAGCACGGCTGAAGCAGAATACATAGCAGCTTGCTCTGCTGGTTATGAAGCCATATGGCTTCGGAAGCTGATGTCAGGTCTATTTAACCTGGAGTTGGATACCACATGATTCTATGTGATAACCGGAGTTGTATAAAGATGACGGAGAACCCAGTGTTCCATGATAAATCGAAGCACATAGAAATCCGGTATTTCTACATTCGAGATATGATACAGAAGGGAGCCATAAAGCTCCAGTATGTGAGTACCGATGAACAAGTTGTTGATGTGTTGACAAAGCCTCTGTCTCGAATAAAGTTTGAATACTTTCGAGACAAACTTGGTGTTGTTCAAAAAGACCTTCCCCGAAAGGAGCAGTGATGTTGCAGTGGGATTGTATCATCCCTGGACAACTGTCTTAAAAGTGATCCGTAGACTTCTGTCTCCAAGAAAGAAGCAGGATTGTATCATCCCTGGACAGCTGTCCTAAAAGTGATCCATAGACTTCTGTCTCCGAAAAAGAAGCAGGATTGTATCATCCCTAGACACTTGTCCTAAAGTGATCCCGAGACTTCGGTCCTCGAGAATGTGCTAGGATTGCATCATCCTTGGACTTAAGTCCTGAAGTGATAGGGAGTTATTATCCCGTAACAGTATCCGGTGACTTCGGTCCTCGAGAATGTGGTCGGATTGTATCATCCCTGGACTTAAGTCCTAAAGTGATTTGTAGACTTTTGTCTTCGTATTGTGGATTCAGGTTGTTGCTGATGATGATGATGTTGTTGATCAAATGATCAGAGTACTGATGATGATGTTGCTAATCGAAAGATCAAAGTATCGCTGATGATGTTGCTAAGATCAATGTATTGCTGATGATGTTGCTCAAAATATTGTTGATGATGATGATGATCGAAAGGTCAAAGTATCAATGATGACGATGTTGTTGATTGAAGAAGACTAAAATGTTGATGATGATGTTGTCGACCGAACAATCAAAGTGTTGTTGCTACTGAAATTAAAGATGAAGACTATATGTCAAAGATGATGAAAAAGCTTCCAATGATTTATAGATGTATCACCCTGATGATGTTGAAGATGCTCTCTCTCCTTCTACTATTGTTGTGGTGGTTGTTGTAGAATACCCTTCTCGTTAAGGGGGAGTGTTGAATTATTGTAACTTCAAAGTGTATTCACTTACTATACCTCGATGTTCCTATCAGGAGAATTATTTGTATTTCATTGTACCCCGATGTTCCTATCGGGAGAATCATTAATATTGTACTAGGTCAGTAAAGAGTCATGAGGAAAACCCCTCCATTGTAAGTCGGGTCATTAGCACCCTCCGGAATATAATAATGAGTTGTTTTGAGTCCTAGAGAAGTCGTCCCAGTCAAGTTTAGTGGGGCCGACTTGGTTGTATAAAAAGTCAAGTGCACAAAAGAATATAAATAGGAGTGAAGCGCTCCTCATTTGAACACACAGACACACACTTGTGTAGCACATGAGAGAGAGAGAGAGAGTCTTATCTGCAAGGAGGAGAAGGACCAGTCTGAAGTCTTATCTTTTATCTTTTTGATCATCTATATTGAGGAAGCTTTTCTTGCTGGGTTTTTCCCTTTAGGGTTTTCCCAGGGTAAATCTGTGTTGATCTTGTGATATTGTTTCTTTTAGTGATCCCATATGCTAGTATTATTGTGAAATTGAATCGAATGCTAATAATCTAACCTAGCATAGAAAATCTTAACACGGACAAACTACAGCACAAGTTCAAGCAAGGTTCCAAGCAGCAGACAGGAGGTTCATGCAGGCTGACAGGGTTCACGGGCAGGCTCAGCAAATCCGAGCAAGCAGGAAAAATTCTAGGCAGCCATTCTGGAATGTTTTGGTCAGCCGGGTGAATTAGGACAAAAGGCCCTAATTTGTTTTTTGTACAAAATTCACTTTTGTGGATTTTTTATCTATGGTACAAACCCATTAGAGTTTGAGAATTTTTGAGAAACTCAGTCATCTCATTTAAGAGATGAATAACTAATGCTTTTGGGGTTTTTGTCCTTTAAAGGTTTCCTTGTGAAAAACTACTGTGTTCTGTAACAAATATTAAATAAATATTAAGTAAATTAGTTAACTAGTATCCGAAAGGCTATGACCTTTCATTGTACACACTGAAGCCTATAAAGGCGAGTACCAATTGTAATATTCACCATCTTCAATATATATCATAAATTATTATTTAAATATGGATTTCGTGTCCTAAAGCTGATTGCTTCATTTGGTATCAGAGCCAGCAAAAGTCCACCACTATCCATTATCTCTCCCAGTCGCCTTCCACTGCAATTCACGCTCCACCTTTGCCTGCATCCGCGCCTGTCGACCCTCTCCTGCTCCACCGTTCTCCTACATGCCGCCGCTACTCCTGTTCCCACCCGTCCTCCTTCATCATCCACCTCACGCCTCCTTGCTCCTCGCCGCTCCCTCGCGCCTCCATCGGCCACCCCTCCATCCACTCTGCACTGCATCTCCCGCTCCTTCATCCACCCCTCCATCCACCTCCATCCTCTCGTGCCTCCATCACCCACATCCATCTGCCACCTCCTCCATTCCCCAACTACTCCACGCTCCTATCATCCTTTTTAAAGTTAAGTAATACATTAACTTTATTCACCACCGCACTTTTCAAAAATAACATAAAATAAATATAATAATAAAGTTAAATAATATATAAATTATTAACTTTATAAATTACAAATAATAATTATTATTATATTATTATTATTATTACTATCACTTGATTTTAGTCAAGCACACAAAAAAAAAATCCCCCACAAATATTACTCGTCCTCCTAAGCCAAAATTGGGTCTAATTATTCAACGCCACACCTCAGAAGCATGACAACGGAGTTAAAGGCCCAAATCGAAAAATTGGAGAAGGATTTCAATGAGCGCATTAGTAAGAGTCAAAAAGATTTAAAGGAAGAAATAAAAAATTGCAATACAAAGCTGAAAAATGAAATCAGAGAGGAATTCGTTTCAGTGTTAGATAGAAGGCTAGATGACAAATTAGACGGGATGAAGGAAAAACAAGACCAACTGAACGACAAGTTAAATACTCTCATGTGGATGATGGAAAAGAAAAGACAAAAGATCACCACAAACAAAAAGACGATTCAGATATGTCATGTACTTCAGCCAGCAATTCAGGATCACCACCACACAACAAGACAAGAAGGAATCAGCGTTATGCAGTGTATCCCCCCAAAGCAAAAATAGAAATGTCAAAGTTCAGTAGAAATGACGAACAATGCGTTGCGTGGTTAAATAAAGCATAAGAATGCTTTGATATCTATAACATCACAACAAATGTAAAAAAGTTGAAGTATGCATCTATGCATCTTAAAAGCCATGCCTATAACTAGTATATGTGGTGGAAAGGTGACAACTTCGCATACACATGGAATTTGTTCAAAAATGATCTCCTCAAAAGATTTCAAGGAATCAATGAAGACGAATTTTTCTCGAAGCTTACCAGGTTACAGCAAAAAGGAAGCGTCGAAGAATTCACACACCAATGGGAATCACTCGCTACCAGAGTATTTGGGTTAACAAACAAACAACGACTAGAAACTTACTTGGGAGGACTAAAACCTTACATACAAAAAGAGTTAAAAATGCATGACATACCGAATGTTGAGGCAGTAAGACGAAAAGCAAAAGCAGCCGAGGCCAAATTTGACAACTTCCAATCAAACAAAGGAAAGTCATATTCACAGAGAAACATCGAGACGACTCCAGAGGACAATACAAACAAATGCATCCCTCCACCTAGAAGGAACGACAAGAAGAACCTCGAAAATCAACGAATGAGGGAAGGAAAATGTCAACGATGTGGAGACAGATGGAATCCTTAACATAGGTGTCGCCCAGAGGACAGCTCAAAGAAATTATTTAATTGTGAAGTAGAGGAGAATAGTGAATCAGAAGAAGAAGAAGAGTCAGAAGATGAAGAGGAGGCGACTGCAAATATGGCATCCAAAAACGACGAGACCCCCAAAATCTCCCTAGCAGCCATGACAGGCATTAGTCAAGCACAGACTCTCAAGTTAAAAGGGCATATAAAAAATGAAAATGTTACAGTGATAGTAGACACCGGAAGCACTCGCTACTTTCTTGATATAAGAGTTGCCTGAAAACTCAAGTTGTTTGTACATCTAGTTCCGGACATGAAAGTGATGGTCGCAGATGGAAAGAAAATCAAAAAAGCCGGAAAATGTCACAAAGTGAAACTCCAAATTCAGGACTTCAAATTGGAACCAGAACTATACACATTATCATTAGGTGGAGTGGATATCGTTCTGGGAGTCCAATGGTTACAAACATTGGGAACATACTCTGCTAATCACCAAAAACATTTCATCAAGTTTAAATGGCAAGGAAAAAATTATAAACTAGATGGTTTAGAACCACCAGGCACACAAGTAGTTTCATCTCAACAGATGGAGAAGCTCATTCGAAAAGGAGCATCAGCATATGTGATCCAATGCCATCAAATGGAAGGACAAGAATGCAAACAGAACAAGCTCAAAGAAGAAATCCAAAAATTACTCCAGAGATGTAAACAAATATTTGAAGACTTACCGATGTAGCTACCACTTGAAAGAAGTGTAGAACACATAATCAAGGTTAAATCAGGGTCAAACCCTATCAAGGTTAAACCTTATCGGTATCCCCACCATCACAAAACATAAATAGAAAGGTTAGTTTAAGACTTATTGAAGTGTGGTGTCATCACCAAGAGCAGAAGCCCATATGCAGCTCCAGTTGTGTTAGTACGGAAGAAGGACAAATCATCCAGGCTATGCATTGATTATCGAGGATTAAACAAAATAACGATTAAAAACAAGTTTCCAATTCCCTTCATCAACGATATGCTAGATGAACTTCATGACGCGAAGTATTTTTCAAAACTTGATTTAAGGTCAGGGTACTATCAAATCAGGGTCCGATTAGAAGATATCGCAAAGATTGCTTTCCAAACTCATGAAGGACAATATGAATTCAAAGTAATGCCTTTTGGGTTAACTAATGCCCCTACCACATTCCAAGCAACTATGAATGAACTATTTCAACCCTACTTAAGGAAATTTGTGTTAGTATTCTTCGATGACATCCTTATATATAGCAAGACATGGAAAGAACATTTGAAGCAACTAGAAAAGGTTCTATCTCTTTTGAAGGAAAACCAATTCTATGCAAAGAAGTCAAAATGCACGTTTGGGAAGCAAGAAGTAGAGTATCTCGGTCATATAATATCAAAGGAAGGAGTTAAGGTGGACCCAAGGAAGATCCAAGCGATGAAGGAGTGGCCCCAACCCAAGAATGTTTCAAAATTACGAGGATTTTTGGGATTAATAGGTTACTATCGAAGATTCATCAAGAACTATGCACATGTCACTACTCCACTAACAAATCTCCTAAAAGGGAATTCCTTTCTATGGGATGATGAAGCAAGAAAATGCTTTGAAACGTTGAAACAAATTATGTCTTCAACTCTCGTTCTGGCAACACCTGATTTTTCAAAACCATTTGTAATTGAATGTGATGCTTCAAGATTTGGGATAGGAGTTGTGCTAATGCAAGAAGGTCATCCAATCGCTTTTGAAAGCAGGAAGTTGAACAAAAGAGAATCCCTACAGTCTACCTACAACAAGGAAATGCTTGCCATCATGCATGCGTTAACTAAATGGCGACAATATCTGTTGGGAAGCAAGTTCCTAATTCGAACAGACCACAATAGTCTACAACACTTATTACAACAAAAGACATTAACGATTGAACAACAAAAGTGGATCGAAAAGATCTCTACCTTCGATACGGACATTTTACATAAAAAGGGGAAGGACAATGTAGTAGCTGACGCCCTATCAAGGAAAGATGAAGAGGTACAAGTCTATGCTGTATCAATGGTAATCCCAGAATTCTTGGACGAAATTCGAACCGAATATGCTAAGAATGCAAAGGTTTGCTCCATAATTAACAACATAAATCAGTTTCCAAAGTTTGAATGGAAAAATGACCTCTTATGGTACAAAGGACGAATCTACTTAAGTGCAAACTCTAAGTTTAAGACCAAGGTATGTAAAGAATCACATGACTGCCCAGCCGTGGAACATGTAGGATTTTATAAAACCTACTATAATGCAAGCCAATCATTCTTCTGGAAGGGTATGAACGCTGACAGTCATGAGTATGTTGCAGAGTGTGACACTTGTCAGAGAAATAAAGCAGAGAATATCTCAAGTCCTGGGTTACTCCATCCATTGCATATTCCAAACCAAAAGTGGGAGGAAATTTCTATGGATTTCATTGAAGGTCTACCCATATCAAACGGGAAAGACAAAATACTAGTAGTAGTAGACAGGTTAACCAAATATGCACATTTTATAGGAGTAAAGAGAACTGATTCTGCAAAGGAAACCGCAGAAGCCTTCTGTAAAAATATCTACAAGTTACATGGCTTCCCCAAGATTATCGTGAGTTATAGGAATGCCAAATTTAAAGTTAATTTTTGGAGAGAATTCTGCAAGCAAATTGGAACGACACTTAACATGAGCTCATCTTATCATCCTCAAACAGATGGCCAGACAGAAGTCATCAACAAATGCTTAGAGACCTACCTTCGTTGCTTTGTAACTGACAAACAAAATAAATGGGTTCAATGGTTACATCTTGCAGAATGGTGGTATAATTCTACTTATCACACATCAGCAAAAATGACACATTTTCAAGCCCTCTATGGATATGCACCCCCAAAATGGAAGGATATCATTACCAACCAAGCAAGGGTTGCCTCAGTAAAAGACCATTTAGAAGAAAATCAAAAGGTTGTACAAATACTTAAAGAGAATCTAAACACCGCAAGGAATAGAATGAAGCAGCACGCAGATCAACATCGAACCAAAAGAGAATTTGAAGTTGGAGATTGGGCATTTGTACGATTACAACCCTGTACAATTGTCGCTAAAAAAAAGCGGAAAGAATAAATTAGCTCCACGATTTTATGGCCCATATCAAATCAATAAGAAGATCAGCCACATGGCATATGCATTGGAGCTACCAAAATCAAGTCGTGTCCACAATGTCTTCCATGTTTCATGCTTAAAAAGGATGATAGGTCAACACCAACAGGCACAAACACTACTTCCCATGTTAGATGATGAAGGAAGAATTGTTTTTGAACCAAAATATATCATTACTACCAGAGAAAGAAGATTAAGGACGAGATTGATTAAAGAGTACCTTATAAAATGGAAAAACCTCCCGGAGGAAGATGCCACATGGGAATCTGAACAATTCCGACAACTACATCTTTCTCTAACACAGCTTTGAGGACAAAGCTCCCTTAAAGGGAGTGGCAATGTAACAAATATTAAATAAATATTAAGTAAATTAGTTAACTAGTATCCGAAAGGGTGTGACCTTTCGTTGTACACACTCAAGCATATAAAGGCAAGTACCAATTGTAATATTCACCATCTTCAATATATATCATAAATTATTATTTAAATATGGATTTCGTGTCCTGAAGTTGATTGCTTCATGTTCAGTGTGTGTGATGTTGTTGATGTTCCTACTTCACTAGTCTTTTGTTATCTTACAATCCGCAAAATTCATGCCAATGCTAAAATTCAACATGGTATAAGAGTTTAGCATGTGAAGACCTAGTAAAAGTCAGATTACTGTTGTCTTCCTAGACCTTGGGATATTTTGCAGACTTGTACAACTGACTAGTAGCAAAGATGACTACCAACATCTTCACCAAAAGAAAAGCTTGAAGGTTCAGCCAACTAAAATTCTTGGAAAGCTAGGCTTACAGCCATACTAGAGGAAAATGACCTTGATGACATAGTGTTCAACACCATAGAAGAGCCAACATCTAATGTTGGCAGAATTGCTTTCAAGAAGCAAGCAAAAGCTAGAAGGATCATCTATGATTCAGTCAAGGAAGCCTTGATGCCCACTATCACACCATTGAAGACCACCAAAGAATGCTTTGACACCTTGACGAACTTGTATGAGAAGAAGGCTCCTAGTCAGAAAAGAGTCTTGAAGAAAAGACTTTGAACACTAAAGATGAACAAGGATGAAGGAGTTGGACCCCTCTTCACAAAGATTGCACAAGTAAGAGATCAACTTACTGCTATTGGTATTATTGTAGATGACGATGACCTTGTGCAGACTGTAGTCGATGGTCTTCCAGACTCTTGGGAAACATTTCTAGCATCTGTAAGTGGACGTGATAACTAGCCAAACTTTGGTAGACTTTGGCATGATTGCTTGGAAGAAGAAGGTAGAGTTTCATGCAAGGAAACTAGTACTAAGGAAAGAAACCTTGCACTTACAGCGAATACAAAGAAGTTCAAGAAGCCCTTCCCTCCGCAAAAGAAGGGAAAGAAACCACAAGGTAAGCACATTGATGTTTCAAAAGTGGAATGCTACAATTGTCACAAGTTTGGGCACTTTGCTAGAGATTGCAAGAAGCCCGAGAGGAATTTAAAAAGAAGATTCCAAGCCTCTGCTACAGAAGAAGAAGAAGAACCCAAGAAGAAGAACACCAAGACTACTAAAGAAGAGGAACCTAGAAGAGAATACTACCTGATCTCTGCTCTCTCTGGATCCATCACTGGCAGTGCTAACTCTTGGTTAGTAGATAGTGGTGCCTCCAGACATATGACAGGAAATCGTGGAGCACTCACCGGTTACAGAAAGAAAAGTTCACTACTCAAGTGGAACTTGGAGATGACTCCACTTACAAAATTGAAGGAATTGGGTCACCCACACTTCAACTGGATTCAAGTACAGTTTTACATATTGATGATGTCTTATATGTTCCTGGTTTAAAGAAGAATCTTCTCTCTGTTGTTGGCTTAGAGGACAAGGGCTGCAGAGACTTCTTCATGGACAAGAAGGTCCTACTATGGAAAAAAGAATGAAAAGCTAAGCTCAGCTATACAGATTAGGGTTCGAGAGGGAGGTCTCTATAAGGCTTCCAGAAATTCCACTCATGCTTTGGTTCACCACTCAGTTAATCCATGCGAGCTATGGCTTCGGAGGTTTGGACACCTCCACTATACAGGTCTACAACAGATGGTTACTGATATACCAGAGATTTCTCCCAAACATGAAGAACTTCCTTCTGAGATCTCAGAATCAGAAGTTCAGAGGGAGGAAGAGGAATTTGAGAATCAAATTCCAGTTGCACCTGAGGAAACTGAAAGTCCGCCAGAAGGAGACCTGCCTGGTACCGAGAAACGATACAAGAAGCTCAGAAGCATAAAGCTCCTCCCAGGACTTTCAGAGAAAGCATAAGACCACAAAAGTACTTCGGTCTTATGAGCCAGCTCATCGGTGTTCAACCTTCCACGTACAAAGAAGAAGCAAGTCAACAGGTATGGGTTGATGCCATGATAGAAGAGTACAGTTCAATCATGAAGAATGATGTATGGGAAGTTGTTCCTAGACCAACAGGAAAGTCAGTGGTAACATCCAGATGGATTTACAAAATCAAGCATGTTGTTGATGGCAACATTGAGAAGTATAAAGCCAAATTTGTAGCATGTGGCTTTACTCAAAAAGAAGGCATTGACTATGATGAGATATTTCTCCTGTTGTCAGGTATACTACTATCATAACCATCATTTCTCTTACTGCAGTATTCAGATAGAAGTTACATTAGATGGATGTAAAGACAGCCTTCCTCAATGGCAAGATTGATGAGGAAGTCTACATTGAACAACCTGAAGGCTTTGTGACTCATGGGAATAAGACCCAGGTGTGTAAACTGAAGAAATCCTTGTATGGACTCAAACAGGCTCCGAGAGTCCGGTATGGGAGGATGGATGGATTCCTCCACAGCTTGGGGTTCTCCAAAAGTACTGTTGACCCCAATCTGTATTTTAAGGTTGTTCATAATCATATCTTGATCCTTGTCCTATATGTGGATGACCTGTTCCTTACAGATGAGGAACAACTGATAGCTCAATGTAAGAGGGAGCTTACCTCTGAATTTGAAATGAAGGATCTTGGTCTGATGCAATATTTTCTTGGCTTAGAGGTCTGGCAAAAGCTAGGCGAGATCTTCCTGACACAAGAGAAGTATGCAGTAGACATCTTGCAAAGATTTGGGATGCAGGACTGCAAGTTCATGAACGTACCCATGACTATCAGCTTGACAAAGTTGCACGACTCAGCCACCAGTGCACAAGGTGTGGACTCCACTTTGTATAGATAGCTTATTGGATCCTTGATGTATCACGTACACACGAGACCAGATATTTGTTACACAATGAATGCTCTGAGTTAGCTCATGTCCGATCTGAAGCACATACACTGGGTAGCTGCCAAACATGTACTCAGATATGTGTGAGGTACTATCACTTATGGGCTCAAGAATACTTCCAGTAGTGGAGTATTATTAGCAGAATATGCTGATTCAGATTGGGTTGGCAGTGCAGTAGACTGGAAAAGCACCTTTGGTTACTGCTTTAGTATGGGATCTGCAATGATCTCTTGGTCCAGCAGGAAACAGGGTTCCATAGCTCAGAGTACAGTTGAGGCAAAGTATATTGCTGCAAGTGATGCCTGCAAGGAAGCAATTTGGCTTGGGAATCTTCTATCTGATATGTTCGGTGGAAAGCTTGACTCAATGATCATCCATTGCGATAATCTAAGTTACATTAAGCTTTCAGAGAATCTGGTGTTTCATGATAGATCGAAACACATTGAAATGAAGTATCATTTCATCAGAGACCTAGTACAAAGAGGTACTCTGAAGTTGCAGTACATTCATATAGATGAACAGAGCGCAGATATCTTGACCAAGCCTCTGACTATAACAAAGTTCGTGTACTTTCGTGACAAGCTTGGCATGACAGAGAATACCTCTCTCGCTGAGAGGGAGTGTTGATTTTTCCTAAGCAGCATCGAGAGCCATTCTCTTTGGAGGATGAGGACATCTGGTCCAGGACCAAGATGTGGAACCAGTCCAGCACTGGGGGACTCATCCTAGAGTTGAGTGACCATTCTGTTGAATGGAGACATTTGGTTCGGGACCAGGATGTGGAACCAGGCCATCACTGGGGGACTCAGCTCTAGGCTAAGTGTCCATTATGTTGAATGGAGACATCTGGTCAGGGACCAAGATGTGGAACCAGTCCAGCACTAGAGGACTCAGCCTAGAGCTGAGTGGCCATTCCGTTGAATGGAGACATCTAGTCAAGGACCAGGATGTGAAACCAATCCAGCACTAGGGGACTCAGCCTAGAGTTGAGTGATCATTCTGTTGAATGGAGACATCTAGTCAGGGACTAGGATGTGGAAGCAGTCCAACACTGGGAGACTCAGCCTAGAGCTAAGTAGCCATTCTTTGAATGGAAGCACCTGGTCAGTTACCAGGAAGATGACCCAGTCTAGTACTGGGGGACTCAGCGTAGGAATGAGGGCCGTTCTCCGGGAGAATGGAGGCACTTGGTCTGTTACCAAGTATTTTACCTTGGGTCAAATTATGCAGCCTATGGCTAAGGCACCTGGTCTGTTACCAAGATTTTACTATAAGCCCTAGACCGGGTGTGGGCATGTCAGGCACTCTAACCCTCGATCTATGGGCTTTGTGATCTTCTCCAAGGCTTAGCTACCCTTGGTTAAGACACCTAGTACCCGATCTTGATGTCACATGGAGTGTGAGATAAAAGCATTAGTAATTCTCTCTATTTAGGAATATGTACTTTGAGTGGGGATGAGGGACCACTTGTTTTGACCACAGGGGCACTTAAAAAAGGCTAAAATAAAAGTCAAAAATACATAAGGACCCTTAGACCACTAAGGAGTCAAAGTGAAAGTGCAAAAAGACCTTTAGTACCACTAAAGGTAAAAGTCAAAGTAAAAAAAGAATAAAATATTAATATTTTGTTCTTTTAAGTTTTGGTCCACTTATAGTTGATTCAAGGCCTATGAAAGAAGATCAATCCATTTCATTTGTTACACGCTTGCTCATCACATCTGGCAGTTGCTCAAGGAAGTTTCTTTTCGTTGTTCTTGGAGAGAAGAATAATCTTTGTGGTCATGCCCTAGCATGGAGGACTCTAGCTAGGGCACCCACACTTGCAAAATCAAAATGATTGTTGGCCATTATATGAAATAAGATGTAATGATCATTCCTCATGGAGCCCAAAAGGGCGTGGAAGTGAGATGGACTAAGGGATTGTTAATTCTAGGACTCCCTTACAACCTGAAATCAAAGTTACAATCAATTTTGCACTCAGCACAATGGTTCTTGTTATCACAGATATATTGTAGTCGGGCTACTATGAATGCAGCAAACAGATTTTTTTCTTTTCCTCTATGCTAGACATATTGATGGGGATACAGCATGGATCATCATTACATCATGAGCCATTCAAAGCCTTTTTTCAGTAGCAGATGCAGAGTATTCCCTTCCCAAGACTGAGATCTCCTTGTCCATTGAGATGACTTCAGTGATGACTTAGCCCATTCGAGCAGAGCAGCAGAGATAGTACATAGTTCACAGATGGGCATATTAAATAGAGATGTGTATATGCTGAGATCAGGTATATTGCTCTTTGGTAGGATTTTGCTCTCTGATGTATACTAACACCCTTGACTTGTTATGCTATGATGATTATGGTGGCCAATGCTTATATTATATGTTCTACTAATGATTAACTTATGATTGAGAATAATTAGAGAATCTGAGTTTGAAGACCATTGCTTATGCCAAGCTTTACACAACTTTAAAACTTTAGTGCTATGCTGGTTCCATGTACCATTTGTCTCCACCCATCCAGTTTCATCCATGACTGATTTTTCCCATAACTTTTGATTGGTTGAGACCTATGAGATTGAAGATCATCTTCCCCACTTTAACCCCTACGCATGATGGATCCCATGTTGTTTTGTGTCTCGGCTTTGAGTTGTGCAACAAAACTTGTCGAAGCCTTGATCCTTCTAGGCCAAGAGAACCCGCTGGTGTTGGTTCCTGAGCTTAGGTGAGTTGTGTTTTGAAGCCTTAACCTCTCTAGTCAGTTGCCCACGATGTTTAGTCCTGACTGTGGATATTCCTCCCTAGTTGCCCAAAGAGTTGTCACATAAAACTTGAAGCAATATGTCTACCATCATTACATGCATTATGTGTTATATGCTATATACTATGAAATGCAAGCCCACAAATAAAGTGGCAAACTGTGTCTTTAGACACAACTCAAAGAGGGCTATGAAATGAAATTGTGAAAGGCCCAAATAAAGCAGTGGATAAATAAATGCGAAATCTAAATACTGTTGGCCATCTTATCTAAACTATATTGATTAATTCCTCATGGAGCCGAAAGGTTTTGATGTGAGATGGAGTAAGGTACAGTTAGTTCTAAGTGTCCCCTCGGATCTCTTCACTACAATTTTTTGTGTACTCAAAGCAAGGGTCCTAGAAAAGATCCTCACGAAGCTTGATTATTAGCTTGGATGTGAGCTGTAGACATGTTGTTAAAGTTGAATAGACTCTTCTCAAATCAACTCATCCATTTGTAAGACAACACCATTCCCAATTGTTATCTATCATGCATATGTCACTATGGTTGTGTATTTGTCATCATTCAAAGATACCATTGGTCAAAGTCAACTAGAAGTCATTATATTTTTTCCTTAGCCTTGTTTTCCACCATCAACATTAGCAAATTGATTCAACTTTGTATGGCATATACAAGGGACTTCCAGAAGAGTCAAAGATTGTTCAAAGACACAGGTATATATTTTATTAATTATTATTATTATTGTCACCATGATTCTGATTAGCATGATTTAAGTTGGGTTTTAATATACATCTTGGAGCAGTTCTTACCTTGGATGCATGCAAGACCAATTCAACTTATTCTCTCACCTTTAGTTTGAGTATTTTGACCTGGTCAACCCAATTGACCAAGTCAAACACGGTTCCCAATGCAGTGACTACAAAAATCAATAACAGTTGTTGTTATCATGAATCTTGTAATTGCCCCATAGAATGATACTATCCAGGATGGCAGAGAAGAAAGGAAACTAAAGTCAAGACCTGCAAATATCCCAACCCCCAGATGATGGAATGGTTGTCACATCAGTTGAGATATCATTTGCTTTATGCCACTAAAGCTCAAGTGACAAAGGGGGAGACCCAAACATATACTAAAAGGAAAGACCTAAAGCAAAATCACTAGATCAAACTAAAAGCACAAAGTAAGTAAGGTGAAAGCTATAAACCCTAGATTTAAGGATGACGCCACAATTTAAGGAATACCTGGGTATAAGGCAGTTACAACTGTTTGAAATGCTACTCAAGTCAATTTACTTGGTGACTTATGGATTTGATTACCAGATCTAGAATTCGTGTGTTAATTCAAATGATCAAACCCGAAACCCCAGGGGGAATTGAATGTAAAATTAAGGAAAAACCCTAGGCTAGTTTTGATAATGAATTAGGGATTCTAACACACTTGATTTGTTGCTCGGATGATAAATATGACAATATTTTAAGACCCAAGCAAATTCAGAACAAAAGACAGACTCAGAAAATCACTGACAATAAGAAGAGGGTGATTTACCTAGGAGATTAGTGCTTTGATTTAGTGGGCCAATGGAGTTTAAGGGTGACGCCTCCTTGGAATTTTGGGTTTTGGATGATAACCATCAAAACCCAAATTGCCAAATTTTGATATTCTAAGTGTATAATGCTCTGGTGAATTTTCCTAATTACTACAATGGGGTTTTCAGTAAAAATAGATGATGGGCAATGCATGAAAATTTAAACAGAGAAAAAGAGGCTGAGAAACTGACCTGGAATCTGTAGATACCTTCCAGGATGACGAAGATTGCTTCCTCATAGATCAAATGAGAAATCCAAACAAGATCTTGATGAAATCGTTTTTCTTAGTGACCTTAGCGTCCTCTTTACCTACCATGCGAAGGGAAAACCAATAAGTAATGACAAGCAAATCGATATACGCAAAGTAGAGGCTAATAATCAAGAAGCGAAGAGTCATAAAGAAGTAATCACTCCCTATTGAAAAACCAATTTGAATCCAGACATCAAGGTGAGCCTTCACGAATGCACCCCCTCTTCAAATTACCTTCCTTGCCTACAAGATACAAGAAATCTATGCCAGAATAACTCAGTGCAAGAGAGAAACAGTTTCAATCATCATCACATTCATTCATCTACAGAAACACAAGTATTGAATCACCGAATAATTTCTTTATTCAGAAGTTCCAATGTCAGAGCTAATGATTTACAATAGGGGGAGTACCTCTCTTAAATAGATCGAGAGCGTATCCACTCTTCAATTAACTATCATCCGACGGTTGCGATTATAACATTATCAACGGTGGAGATCACTTTTCTTGTTCTACATACATATATCAACTTGACTAAATCAAGAGGGTCACACTTTTTTCCCAAGGATACATTATAACAATAAGATGTAACATGATAATACATCAAGGGGGTCACCTTAGGGGCTCAATTCACCCTAGGCCCCAATACAACATCATAACATAAGATATATTAATACTATTGTAATACATCACATAGGCAAGGTGAGGGGTGCCCCATGGGAGACGTCCTCACTGGGAGAGCCAAATAAAACATCCGAAACATAAAGCTGACTAAAACTGGTGTAGAAATGTTTGGAGAGCCATAATAAGTCATTTGGAGAAATTCCTTGCCATTTCCTTGACCACACAAGCCAAACAATTTCTCCAGTGATTTCCTTGTTCACTTTTTGGTGATACATCCTCTGAAAAAATAACAATAATCATCATCACTTCATTCACGCTGAAAACTGGGAAAACTAGTTTTTCTTAGATCTTGTTAGCTTAGTTAGGATCTTTATCTGAAATAATATCAAGTACAGCAATATGCATAAGATAGAACAGATACACAAGACATAAAGATTTTCACCAGGAAAACCATAAAGGAGAAAACCCCGCAAACTTCCTCAGAATAGTACAGGCACAAAGACTGTCATAAGATGATCAAACCCAGTAATAAGAAATCTTCAGTAGCTATCTCTCCTACTTGCTTCTCTCTCTCTCATGTGAACTTGAGTTAGTGTGAGGTGTGTATAAATGAGGGAGAGCGCCTCCCTATTTATACTAATCAAGTGACTGACCTATTACATGACTGGGGCCGACCTCTTACCCTAACAAGGCCAACTTCTCCTATAGAGAGTCCAAAAATACATTACGTTTCACTAGGGACTATTGCCCCTACTTACAACGGAGGTTGTACCTCAAGGTCTATACACAATAATGACATCCCGAAAGGAGGCAAACACGTCTTCAATGGGGATACAACAACATACAATGATAATAAACATCAAAATATCTTCCGAAGTTACACACACATTAACACTCCCTCTTAACTAGGAAGGTATTCTCTCTCTTCCACAATCATCAACACATCTGGTCTAGTCATCATCACAGAGTCATCGTCGCGGAGTCGTCATCATAGTTGTTGCCATCATCATCTTCTTATCGATCATCGAAAGGTACTATATGTCATCGAAAGTTTCTACGGAGCCAACCCTTTTTCATGTTGGGTGTAGGCCTAGTCCTCATCTAGGTCTTCATCACATTTATGAGCAAGCCATCGCATAGGAACAATCCAGGACCTTCTTTACATTGCCACGGCAATAACTTGTGTCTCCTACCTTTATTTCATCGTATCCAGATCATCTCTTTTGTCCTACACAAAACAAAACAAAACACAAGGAGCACAGGCCAGATGCAGACCACCTACGTTTTATCACCATAGTAGTATGCCAGGATATTTCACGCCATCAAGACAACCTG
Source organism: Pseudotsuga menziesii (assembly GCA_001517045.1). NCBI lineage: Eukaryota > Viridiplantae > Streptophyta > Pinopsida > Pinales > Pinaceae > Pseudotsuga > Pseudotsuga menziesii. The sequence goes on along the minus strand of LPNX010836665.1, from coordinate 266,517 downwards.
TAACATCCACTATGCAAGAATCACCTAGGAGCACACCAAGGGCATTACGTCTCTCCACGCTCAACCTGGTTTCTACCAGCATAGAAGTATTGCCTAGGTGCACCTCAATTCCTTCGTGACCTTATCATCTCCAACATGGGAACACAAACAGATGTAGATATATATGTAAGGACTGATTACAAACGAACAACCTGCTACACCGGGGCTTTTACGTTCCAGGTCAACCTAAAGGACTTATTACATCTGAACAACCTGCGTCTAGTATCTTTTCCGTTCAAACAACCTTCAGGGTGTATTAAATCCAAGTAACCTGCGTACCACACCAGGGCTCCTTTTTACACTCGGACAACCCATAGGACTTACTACATCTAAATAACCTGCGTACCACGCCAGGGCTCATATTTACATTCGGATAACTTGGCTCAAGACTGATTACGTCTGCGAAACCTGCGTATCACGCCAGGACTCGTATTTACACTCAGACAACCTATAGGACTGATTACGTCCGAGCAACTTGCTAAGCAACTTGCTAAACTAGGGCCTCTTTCGCTCGGACAACCTCTCTCATTTCCCATGTGAGATATCATGCATCTGCATCTTCTGGTCTCTCGCCATTTCTAGCATAGAACCATATCAGGACTGATTACATCCAAGGATAACTTGCGAGCTTCGCCAAGACTTATTACATCCAAGCACAACCTACAGGATTGATTATGTCTAAGCAACCTACGACCTTCGCCAAGATTTTACGCTCAGACAACCTGTCTCTCCAGCTATGCTAGAACTCATCACTCCCTCTTTCGAGGGGTTTCGTTATGGATCACGCCAAGACTTTCTCTGAAGTACTCGAACTTCACTCTGGCTAGAGGCTTGGTCGACACATCGGCTATATGTTCGTTCATTGCCACGTACTAGAGCTTCAGTGCTTCTTTCTACACCATATCCCTGATATAGTGGAATTTGATCTATATGTGCTTCGACTTGTCATGGAACACAGGGTTCTTCGACAGCTTCACACAACTATGATTGTCGCAGAAGATACAAGTCACATCTAACTAGAGATCAAACAAGTCAGACAGTAGCTTCTGCAACCACACAACCTCACAACTAGACGAGCAAGCGGAAACATACTCTGCCTCAGTTGTACTCAACGCCACGCATGACTACTTCCTGCTAAACCAGGAGATCATTCCAAATCCCAAACTGAAGCAGCAACCCGAAGTGCTCTTCCTATCAGTGGCACTACCTGCCCAATCCGAATCAACATAACCTTGTAGTTTACTCTTCTGATTCGCGTCATACTTGACCCCATAATCCACTGTACCCTTTAGGTGCCTCAATACATGCTTTGCAGCTATCAGGTGAACATGTCTCAGATCCGTCAAGCATTGGCTCAAGGTGCTCACAGCAAAGCATATGCCAAGTCTCGTATTCGTCAAATACATCAATGAGCCAATCATCTAACAATACATTGTGGCTACCGACTCAAATAAAGCATCACACAAAATCTTCAAGTTTGATGTCATAGATGTGGCTAACAATACATTGTGGCTACCGACTCAAATAAAGCATCACACAAAATCTTCAAGTTTGATGTCATAGATGTGGCTATCGCCTTGCAGTCCAGCATTTCGAATCTCTTCAGAATCTCCACTGTATACCTTCCTTGACTAAGGAAAATCCCATCTACATTCTACCACACCTCCATGCCTAAGAAGTAGTGCATCATCCCTAGGTCTTTCACCTCAAACTCTGTAGCAAGTCTCCTCCCTGCATCTTTAATGAATTCATCATCGCCCGTTAAAAACAAGTCATCGACATATAGTAGAAGCATCATTGGTCTTCCGCCTTCAACCTTAAAGTAAAGGTTGGAATACGCTTTACTCTTGGTAAATCCTTGGCTCATCAAGAAGCTATCCATCATGTCGTACCATGTCCTCGGTGCCTGTTTCAATCCATACAAAGCCGTATTCAATTTGCACACAAGTCTGCCTGTCATGTGTCTCAAATCCCAATGGTTGTTCCACGTACAATTCCTCCTCGACTACACCATTCAAGAATGTTGTCTTGACATCCATTTGATGTATCTTCCATTTCATAACTGCAACTACTGCAAGTATGGTCCTAATGGAAGTGTACCTTGCCACGTGTGCAACCACGTGTGCAAACATCTCTTTGTAGTCTATGCCTTCTTTTTGTGAGAAGCCTCGTGCTACGAATCTTGCCTTGTATTTCTCAATGCTACCATCTGCAGTATGCTTTATCTTATAGATCCACTTTGAAGTCATGACAGACTTGTTTTTCGGTCTTGGGACTAACTCCCAGACATCATTCTTCATGATCGACTGATACTCCTCGATCATGGCATCCTTCCATTCTTTCTTTTTTGCAGCCTCTTCATAGGTGGAAGGTTCCCTATCAATGATGTCCCACAGCAGGGCCACATAGTTGTTGTAAGGCTTTGGTATTTTCCTTATTCCTTCTGGAGTGCCATATCTTTCTGCTTCTTGTATGAGATCCCATGCCCATGTTGGTTTCCTCTTGTGGGAGTCCTTCTCGAGAAGTATCTCTACCAGCGCTTGTGGTTCTTCCATGTCATGATCTTCATGATCTTCTGGAATTGCTTCTCCAATTTCCATGTCTCGGATTCTCATTTCTTCAGGTTCCTCAACCTCTTGAATAGGTAGCCTTCTGGATATGAAGTATGGCGAGTCTTCATCAAAGGTTACATCTCTGTTGATGTCGATCTTCTTGAATCTTGGGAAGTATACTCAGTAGACCTTTGATGTATCATTGTCTCCTAAGAATATACATGTTACCACATATACATTCTGCAGCTGGGCTACCATGATGCAGCATACAGACTTGTCTCTTATTCTGTTTTGGGCTATTCTTCACATGGGGGTATTAACATGGATCTTTGCAACTTCAGTTATTCCAGAGCTTTGTTCATCATATTTTCTTTGTCAGGACTGAGATTCAGGGGTCCATTGAGACAGTTTTGGTGATGATCTAGTTCATTGTAGCAGAGCAGCAGATCAGAGTTGGTACACACAGTCATAGAGGGGTTTATCAGTTGTAGACAGGTATATTTGGTGAGATCGGGTATACACTTCCTTGGTTTGATTTTTCTCTATGATGTATGTCAAACACCTATGCTTATCAGATTAGGATGATTATGGTGACCTATGCTTATATCTATTTTGCTTAACGTATATTATGATTATTTGAGGAATTTGATGTGAAGACCTCATGCCATGCTTGTACAAATTGTAAACCTTGGTGCTAGGTTGGTTCCATGTCACTTGTCCCCATCCATCCAGTTCATCCACCTTTGCTTTTGTCCCGTGACTTAGACCGATTGAGACTTGTGAGATTGAAAATCCTTTCCCCATTGTGACCCCTATGTGTGATAGACTCCATGTTACTTTGTGTCTCTGGCTATGAAGTATGTGGCTTGGCCAATGTGGCTGGGTTCACAGGGTAGTTCTCCTTTAGTCCTCAAAGCAAGTGCTCCACCATAACAGTGTTGCTAAACACTAAAGCATCGGAACACATAAAAGCTATACCTAAAGGATGCAAAAGTTATAAATGTTTAAAAGGTAGTCAGTGGCCAAGGGTTTGAGCACTCATTCATTGTATAATGTAAGGCTCAATCTGCCCTCTACAGGGGCAGCAGGGAGAGGCAAACCCGTCGTGGCTATGGACTGCTCGCTGGCAACGGGTCTAGGCCTTAGTCATTTACTGGAGCCCAGAAGGCTTTCCAAGGCACCTACTCTTGTAGCCTGGCTACTATCTTGTGAAATGTAAAGTGTATTAAAAGGGTTGATGGTCAAAGGATGAGCACTCACTCTTTGTATAGTGTTCGGCTCATTTTCCCCCACAGGGCACCAAGGTGAGACTAGCCTGCAAAGGTTGGGTATTTGTCGGTGCTAGAGCCCTGAAAGCTTCCAAGGCACCTGCCTTTGAAGGTTGGCCTATATTGCAAGTAAAGTGCAAAGGAATACTTGTTAGCGTTTGAGGGAAGCATATCCAAGTACTTTATCCATTTGTCAAACACCTCCATCCCCTATTGCTATCTATCATACATATGTCACCTTGGTAGAGTGTATTGTTTATCATTCGGATAGATCACTAAGTCGAAGTCAGTTAAAAGTCATTCCCTTATGCCTTAACCTTGTTCCTCCATCCTCACCCATCTGTAGCATATTGTTTACCCTTTGTAAATATGGCATGAACAAGTAGATTTCCATAAAGTTCCAAGATTCTTCAGAAGCATAGGTACATCTTAATATTATTATTATTTGTCATCGTGATTATGAATAACTTATTCAAGTTTGGTTTTGATATACATTATTGGAGCATTTCTTACCCTGGATGATTACAGGATCATATTGATACAGTTTTTCACCTTCATTTTGGGTACTTTGACCAAGTCAATCACGGTTCCCAAGGCAATGACTCAAAAAACAACATGATCTATATTTGTTCCAAACATGCCCGGGACCAATACTGCAGTTTCAGTTTTAAGAGTTTGGCTCCAGTTCTCCTAATAAGTGATTATTATCACTTAATTATTGGCCAAATGATCAAATTTTATTCTTGATGGCAGTATGATTGGCTCTCCTAGAACAAAGTAGTGTTCCAGGGGGTATGAGTAGTCACTTATAAATGAACTAGAAAAATCACTGAAAAAATCAATTTGGCCTCCTAGGTCAAGGTTGGAATTTTGACAAATGATGTGTTTCAGCATCCCAAACAGTCCTGCAGTTTTCAGTCAGCAGCTGTCCGAATTATTTTGTATTGGCTCAGCCAGTGAGGAAAGCCCCCCAAGGGGCGCCCCCTCAACTTCGCCATTGATGTACATCATTGTTATATCTTGTATTATGAAGTTGTAAAGGGGCCTAGGGTGAATTAAGCCCCTAGTGTCCCCCTCCTATGTACTATCATGTCACATATTATGTTATATTGTGACTTTCACTTAAGATAGGCAACCTTCAGCAAAGTGCGCCCCCTCTTTGACTTTGTCACTTGATCCATGTATTGATTGATGCATTGTTGATCTCCACTGTTGATGATTTCTTAATATCAACCATTAGATGAAAAAGAAAGTTAGGGTTTACGTCTCTCTCAAACTATTTAAGAGAGGTGACCCCCCATTGTAATGCATGAGCTCTGGCGTCAGAATTTGAATAAAGAGATTTTTGTCTGGGATTACGTTCTGAGTTCTTCTGATGTGTTGATGATTTGTTGATTGGTATTGCTATTCTTTTATACTGAGTTTATGTCAGGATAGATCTTGTATATTTTCTTGCACCCATCCATCTGCAGGTTGAAGGAGTCACATATTTTCATTTCTTGTACTTTCTTTATGCTGCAGATCCCATTCGGATGTCTTGTTGATTGATTTCTTTGGTTGGACAGGTTGAGAGGGGCGCTAGGGTCATTGACGAAAGCATAACTACTAAAAGATCTTGCCCGAAAACTCTCATTTGATCAAAAGGACGACATTCTTCATCATCTATGAGGTCATCTACAAGAACCAGGTATGTTTCACAGGTAATTTCTCTCTCTTTTACTTTCTGCATGCATTGCCCATCATTTCCTGCATTGAAAAAACCCTCATTTAGTAGTAGGAAATTATCGGACCAATTTGCACCGAGAATTGGCAAATTTGGCGATCTGGGTTTTGTGCGGCATAACAAAAAAACCCCTCTCCCAAAAAACGTCAAAGTTTCAGTTTGGGAGAAAACGCCCCTGTTTGGTTTGCTGGTCAATTTCCTCTGTTTTGGTTCCAGTTTTCAGTTGGGTATTTTTATTTTCCAATCCTTTTACCCAACTAGGTGTGTTGAAGCCTTAATTTCATTAAATCAACCTCGTCCTAAGCATCTCCCATATTTTTTATTAAATCCCCCATGGTCCAAGGTCGGATTCTTTGAACAAGCACACCAACCCTAGATCTGTTTAAACTTCTTAAGTCACTGGTCTAAATTGATTCGAGTAACATTTCCACATTCCTTAAACACCTGTACTCAAATATTCCTTAAATTGTGGCTTATCTCTTAAATCTAGGGTTTTCCAGCTCTCACCTTATGTATTCACATTCTTTGGGCTTGATTTGGTGATTAGTTGTAGATCTGTCCTTTCAGGACAAGATCAGGTTTCCCCCATTGTCACTTAGGCATTCAGTGGCATAAAGCGAAGGAATCTTTAACCAAAGTGACAACCATCCATCTTTTGGGGGGTTAGGGTTTTCGTAGGTCACAACTTTGGTTGCATGTCCCCTCTGCCATCCTGTATAGGATTCATCTATTGGGGCAACTACAAGATCTGTGATAACAATACCCTTCCTCCGAGAAGGATCGAGCTTGGTCCTCTTCTCCTTTGGGATATGTATGTACACAGGGAAGCCAAATATTATAAGATGGTTGACTTCTGGTTTCTCTCCTGGAAAGCCTCTTTCAGAGTTTTGTTATCAAGTACTTGAAGAGAAGTATGGTTTTGTACATACACAGTTGTTCTTGTTGCTTTCACCCAAAGGTGTATAGGAAGATCCTAGTCATGTAGCATTGCTTTCGCTGCTTCCATTATGGTTCGGTTCTTTCGTTTCGCAACCCCATTCTGCTAAGGATTGTATGGAGTGCTCAACTCCCTCTTAATGCCAGAGACTCTGCAGAGTTCCTTGAATTCTTCCAAGGTGAATTCTCTGCCATTATCTAACCACAGAGTCTTGATCTTCCTTTCGGTTTGGTTCTCAACCAAGACTTTACATTCCTTGAACTTACTGAATACTTCATTTTTCCCTTTTAAGAAATATATCCAAGTATTACGTGAGAAATCATATATAAAGGAAACATAATACACATACCCGCTTAATGAGCTATAAGACATGAGTCCACACACATCCGAGTGTACTATCTCCAATATTCTTTTAGCCTTACTTTCACTACTAGGAAATGTCTTCTTTGCATTCTTTCCTTGTGCACATCCTTTGAAAATGCCTTCATGCTTTGCTTGGGTCTTTGGAAATCCGAAGACTGCTTTGCTTGCCATTGGTAGTGCTCTGTAGTGCACATGTGCAAGAATTCGATGCCATAGTTCACTTGGTTCTATTGACTCATGAACCAATGCTTGTTCAAGATGTCCCTTTAGTTTTTAAACGCCACCGTCTTCTTCTCCTATCATTGTTGCATCATCTATTGTCTTTCCTTTAGGCCACATTAGCACTTGGCCATCGACAAATGCAACTCTCATTCCCTTTGCATCTAGTGCAAAGAGGGAGGGAAGATTCTTCTTCAATCCTGGAACATATAGCACATCCTTCATCTTTAAAGATTTCTCGGAGTCTAGCTTGTATGAAGCTACTTCACTCCCTTTTATGGGGTATTGATAATGATCCCCAAGTTTCACCTTGTGAGATGACTCATGCTCAAACATATTAAAGAATGATTCTTTGTATCTCGTCATGTGTTTAGATGACCCATTATCCATAAGCCAATCACTGCTCTTCATGTGAGATAGTGCCTGTAAGTGCTAAGGTTAGCACATACTCTTCATCTAAATCATCCTTCTCTCTTCTGAATCTTTTGTTTGTTGGTTCATCATCTTCAGCACTATGAACATGGTGTCTCTTTTTCCTGATGGGACAGTCTCTTGCAAAGTGTCCATTTTCATCACAAGTATAGCATCGAACATTGGAAGGATCTCTCTTGATCTTCTTTTTTCTTATCCTTCTTCTTGTTGTGATGATGGTTCTCCTTCTCCTTCATCTTGTAGTTTTTCTTGGTGTGAACTGTGAGAGCTTGATCTTCAGTTGCTCCCATCTTCTCTTCTCTTGTTACGAGTCGAGCTTCTTCTTGTGTGCATTCTTCTCGGAGTCGGTTGAAAGATATCAGCTTCCTTCTTGCAAGGATTCCTTGAATGAATGAGTCCCATGATCTAGGGAGACCATTCGAGGTAGTCATTACAATTTCTCCTTTGACATTCTCTTCAACCGTTTCAAATTGTTCTTTGATTTGAGCAACCCTTGTGAAGTAAGACTGTATAGTCTCCGAGTTCTGTATCTTCACATTCTTCAACTGGTTCCTCAAAGTCATCTTTCGGTTGATGTTCTTCCCTTCGAACATCTTTGTCAAAGCATCAAATACTTCCTTCAATGTCTTGAATGATGACACATGGGGGATAAGGTGATCCTTAATTGAATCTGCAATGATTCTCTTGGCTTTGACCAAGTTCTTCTTATGAGTAGCCTTAGCCTCATCTCCCTCTGGCTCTGGAACTTCTCCATTGATGTATTGACCCAAATCATTTTCTTCAAGGATCAGGGAGATTTTGTACTTCCATGCTCGAAAGTTATCAACCCCTCCAAGCTTGTCCTCAAGCTGAGTATGGTGAGTCATCTTTTCAAATGAGAACCTCAAATGAAAATAGCAAAGATTTAGATCTTACCGATTTGAGGTGTCCAACCTGGTTCTGAAGCTAGCTGACCTAGGACTTGTTAGAGAAACCCTAATTTTCCAAACTTGGAGTTTGGAAATTTTGTTTGGACAGAAAGATCCACCTCCTTGAGGCGAGTTGCTCAATAGGGTCCTTTCCTAGAAAATGAGGTGGGAAGCCTCCAATACTTGATGCTCTAGTTTCTCCCAGCATCAGTGACAGGGTCAAAATTAAACTTCTTCAAATCAGAAACCACTTCAACCAAAAGATGCACCCTGTTGAAGCAAGTTAGACTATCCCTCTTTTCTTGATGATCTGTGGAGAGAAGACCTTGAACTAGAAAGCCCAAGTTTTCGCTGTTGCACAATGCCTTCATTCAGAGAGGCTCTGATACCATGTTAGTTTTTCTTAGATCTTATTAGCTTAGTTAGGATCTTTATCAGAAAGAATAACAATTACAACAATATGCATAAGATAGAACAAATACACAAGACACAAAGATTTTCACCAAGGAAACCATAAAGGAGAAAACCCCACAAACTTCCTCAGAATCGTACAGTCACTAAGACTGTGTCATAAGATGATCAAACCCAGTAATAAGAAATCTTTTGCAGCTATCTACCTCTCCTCCTTATCTCTCTCTTTCTCTCATACGAACTTGAGTGAGTGTGAGGTGCGTATAAATGAGGGAGGGTGCCCACCTATTTATACTAATCAAGTGACTGACCTATCACATGACTTGGGTCGTCCTCTTACCCTAACAGGGTCAACTTTCCTAGAGAGACTCCAAAAATACATTATATGATGTTTCACTGGGGACTATTGCCCCAACTTACAACGAAGGTTTTACCTCAAGTTCTATACACAGTAATGACATTCCGAAAGGAGGCAAACACAACTCTGATGGGGGTACAACAACATACATTGATAATATACATCAGAATATCTTTTGAAGTTACACATACATCAACAAAAACTGACTACACAAAAGTGTCTGGAGACATAGAGAATGGTACAAGTGACTACTCATACCTCCTGGAGCACTGTGGCGCCCTCGGTTAACCATAATGATTTGTAATCTGTAATAAAAATATGATCTGACCAATAATAAAGTGATAATAATCATTGATCATGAAAACTAGGGCCAAACTTTGAAAACTGAAACCACGGTATTGGTCCTAGGCATGTTTAGAGCAAATATAAGCATTGTCAATTTTTTAGGCACTACATTGGGAACCGTGTTTGAATTGGTCAACTACGTTGACCAGGTCAAAATACCCAAACTAAAAGTGAGATACTGAACTGAGTTGAACCTGCATGCATCCAATGTAAGAACTGCTCCAAGATGTATATTAAAACTCAACTTAAATTATACCATTCATAATCATAGCGACAATAATAAATAATAATAACAATCAATAAGATATACCTGTGTCTGTGAGTAATCATTCAATCCTCTGGAAGTCTCTTGTATATGCCATACAATGTTTAAACAATTTGTTAGTGTTGGGTGAGGATGGAAAACAAGGCTAAAGTAAAAGGGTGATGACCTCTAGTTGATTTTGACCATGTGATCTCTTCGAATGAGAAAAATACACACAACCATAATGACATATGCATGACAAATAGCAACAGGGGATGGTTGTGTCTTACAAATGGATAAAGTACTTGGGATTGTTTCCTTCAGGCTCTAACAAGTTTTCCATTTAAGAAGATTTGGCAATTTGCAACACTAATCAACCTCTAAAGGCAAGGTGCCCTGGAAAGCTTGTTGGGCTTCCAAAAAATTACAACGGCATAACTCTGACAAGTTAGCCTCACCTTGTTGACCTATAGGGGAAAATGAGTCGTACATTATACAATGAATGAGTGCTCATCCTTTGACCATTGACTTTTCAAACAACATTTAATTAACTTGCCATCCTCCAAGAGCAGGTGCCCTGAATAGCCTTGCGGGCCTCAAATAATGACTTGGTATGACCTCCATTGCCCGCCACCGTCCATAGGTGCGATGGAGTGACCACCCTATTTCCCTTTGGGGGCAAACGACCTCACATCATACAAAGGATGAGTGCTTGTCTCTTGGCAACTGGCTGACTTTTACACTTTACTTTCCATAATGTTTAAAAACATTGTTGTTTGGGGCACTTGTTTAGAGGAATAAAGGAAAACCATTCAATGAACTTGGCCACACTGACCAAGCCACATACATCATAGCTAGAGACACAAAAAAACATGGGGTCTATCATGCACAGGGTCAAGATAGGAAAAGGATCTTCAAGCTCACAGGTCTCAATCAAACATAGGTCATGGGAAGAAATCAATTATGGATGAGCTGGATGGATGGGGACAAGTTATACATGTGACCAGTATAGCACTAAAGTTTAAAAGTTGCGTAAAGCATGGCATAAACAATAGTCTTCAACATTAGATTCTTTAATCATTCTCAACACAAGTTTAAGCATTAGTACAAATGTAATATAAGCATAGGTTACCATAATCATCATAGCATAACAGGTCAAAGGTGTTGGTATACATCAGAGAGCAGAATCCTACCAAGGAGCCATATACCTGATCTCGCCATATACATGCCTCTACCTGATTTGTCCATCTGTGAACTATGTACCATATTTGTTGCTCTGCTCGAATGCACTAGGTCACCACTTAAGACATCTCAATGGACAAGGAGATCTTAGTCCTGGTAAGGAAATACTCTACATTTGCTACTAAATAAACGCTCTGAATGGCTCAGGCTGTAATGATCCATGTTGTAACCCCATCTTAATGTGTCGCTCAAAAAAATAAAGACATCAATCTGTGTGTTGCATAATGGTAGCCCAACTACAATATATATGTGATAACATTTATATCTACTCCAGACATACCCAGCACCAATACTGCAATCTCAGTTTTCATCAAATGGTCACAGTTATTGAATTCCAGAGTTTATTAATATTTTTAATTGACTCTAGCCATTATTTTTTACTATGAGATGGTGATATTTTTTGCCATTTCAGTGGATCAATGGGAATGAGTAGTCACCAATACCATTCTACCATGTCTCCGAACATTTCTATGCAATTAGTTTGCCCCAGTTCTCAGCCGAAAGAAAGTTATGATGGATTTTATTATTTTTAGAGGTTGTACCATTACAAAATGAACTAGGAAAGTCACTAAGGAAATCAATTTGGCCTGTGTGATCAAGGAAATGGTGAGGGAATTACTCTAAATGATTTATTATGGCTCTCTGGACATTTCTACATCAGTCGCAGTCAATTTCATGTTCCAGATGATTTATTTCGCTCTCCCAGTGAGAACGTCTACATGGAGCGCCCCTCACCTTGGTTATATGATGTGTTTCACTGATATATCTTATGTTGTATTGTTTTATTTGAGGCCTAGAGAGAACTGAGCCCCTAAGGTGACCCCCATTATGTATTATCATGTTATATCCTTACATTATGATATATTTCGCCTTAATGAAGTGTTATTGGGCAAAAGTGCACCCCTCTTGACTTAGTCATTATGATCCATGTATTGATCCGAGTAAAAGTGATCTCCATCTTTGATGATGTTATAATCTCAACTATCGGATGATAATTGAAAAGTGGACACACTCTTGATCTATTTAAGAGATGTGAGCCCCCATTGCATCCCATTGAGAAATTTGGCTCTTGGTTATTGGAATAGAGAAAATATTTTTCAGAAAAATATTGCGTCTTCTTTGTCATAGATTGTTCTTGTGCTTGATTGCAAAATTATTTCCGAAGGTGTTCCAGTGAATTTATGCTTGTTCCAAATATATTTTTGTGAGAGTCGTGTTGTCTGCAGGAGGGCATCTTTCTCTAGGGGTGTTTTTGTGATAAGTCCAGCTCTCTCCATCTCAACACACTGTGTTGCCAACTAATTCACACCTCGAGTCACGTCGCAGAAATCTTCAAGCCACTGGGTGAGACCTTGGGTGCAAGCAAGAGTTAAGTGTTGTCACTTGATCTTGACTCCTCCGTCGAGGCTCTCTCCTAGCGAAGCCAAGGGGGGTGGTCCCTAATAAAATAATCTAAGGTTGTTTAATATATGAAAGTTAAACAATTAATCTAGGAGATGATAACATAAATACTGAAACTGAGATATTTTACAAGTAACTTAAATCACTGGCATAAAATAACATCCATTTAACACATCATCACCCATCTATAGCACATTGATTACACTTTGTATGGCATAAGCAAGCAGATTTCCAGAAGACTCTAAAATCTTTCAGAAGCAAAGGTATATTTTATAATTATTATTGTTGGTCACCATGATTATGAATAACTGACTCAAGTTGGGTTTTGATATACATCATTGGAGCATGTCTTACCTTGGAATGTGGCAGGATCATATTAGTACAGTATCTCACATTGATTTTGGGTACTTTGACTTGGTCAACTGAGTTGACCAAGGCAATCACGGTTCCCAAGGCAATGACTCAAAAATACAACATGGTCCATATTTGTTCGAAACATGCCCGAGACCAATACTGCGGTTTCAGTTTTGAGAGTTTGGCCCCGGTTCTCCAAAAAAGTGATTATTATCACTTAATTATTGGCCAAATGATCTGTTTTTATTCTAGATGGCAGTATGTTTGGTTATCCTAGAGCTAAGCAGTGTTCCAGGGGTTATGAGTAGTCACTTATACCATTATTCTATGTCTCCAGAGCAATCAATTTTCCCCAATGTGCAACCTAGAGTGAGTTATGATGGATTTATCAGTTTCCAAAGATTGTACCAGCAAAAAATGAACTAGAAATTCACTGAGAAAATCGATTTGGCCTCCTGGGTCAAGGAAATGGCTTGGAACTTTGACAAATGATGTTTCTTGACATCCCAAACAGTCCTGTAGCAGTTTTCAGTCAGCAGATGTCCGAATTATATATTTATGGCTCAACTAGAGAGGAAAACCCCCTAAGGGGCACCCCCTATAATTGGCTATTGATGTATTTCATTGTTATATCTTATATTATAAAAGTTGTAAAGGGGCCTAGGGTGAATTAAGCCCCTAGTGACCCCCTCCTATGATGTATCATGTCATATTTTATGTTATGTTGTGACATTTCACTTTAGAGGGGCGTCCTTAAGCAAAGTGCACCCCTCTTTGACTTAGTCACTTGATCCATGTATTGATTGATATATTTTGATCTCCACTGTTGATAATGTTCTAATCTCAATCGTTGAATGAAAAATTGAGTTAGGGTTTATGTCTCTCCCAAACTGTTTAAGAGAGGTGACCTCCCCCATTATAATTCATGAGCTTTGGCACCGAAATTGGAATAAAGAGATTTTGTATGGGACTACACTCTTCTCTACTTGCTTGATGAATGAATGAGTTGATGAGCGGCACTGCTTTTCTTCTGCACTAAGATATATCCAGCATAGTTTTTGTATCTTTCCTTGTACCTGTTTAACTTACAGGTTGAAGGAGGCGATTCTGAGAGAGGCGCATTGGTGCGGGACTTGCCCTGTTGCTCGATCTCGACAATTGGTTATCTGGGAGTTGAACTTCTTTTTGTATTTCTTTCGGCTTAGATTTCTCGTTTATTTGCCATTCTGATTGATTTTCCTTGGTGTGGCAGGCAAACAGGGGCACTCGGGACACTAGCAAAAGCAACACTTCATCAAAAGCGTGTCCAGAAATCTTATTTGATCTCAAGAAAGGCATTCTTCATCATCCAAGAGGTCATCAGCAATGATTCAGGTATGTTTCTCAGGTAAGTTCTCCACCTTTTGATTTTCATGCATTGCCCATTGATATTTTTCCCTGAAAAACTCTCATTTAGCATTAGGAAAAATCATCGAACCAATTTGCACTAAGAATCTACAAATTCAGCGATCTGGGTTTTGTGCAGCATACTGAATAACCCCCTAATCCCCAAAAACGTCTAGCTTGGGCTCCTCTGCCCCTCTCCAAGCACTGGTCTCTGTCTCGGAGAAAATGCCCTTCTTCAGCAAGTCAACCATTTTTCCTCTGTTTCTTGTCCAGTTTCTTCTGGGTATTTTTCATTATCAAATATTTCATACCAACCAGTGTGTAGGAAGCCATAATTGTCGATATCAGCTTCATCCTGGGGATTTCTCAATTATATGCTTAAATCCCCCAGGGTCCGAATTTGATCATTTGAACTAGCACACTAAAATCCTAGATCTAACTTCAATCTTTGCAAGCCATCTATTTTAATCACCTGAGTGACATTTACAATCTCAAATAACCACCCCACTCGGGTATCCTTAATTTGTGGCTTTTCCTTAAATCTAGGGTTTCAGACACTCACCTCACGAATTCTCCTTTAGGAGTCTGATCTGGTGATTTGTCTTGGGTCTTTCCTTTCAGGGTTGAACTGGGTCTCCCCCTTTTCGCTTGGGCTTCTCTAGTGGCATAAAGCAAAGGAATCCTTAATCGGCATGACAACCATCCATCTTTTAGGGGTTAGGGTTTCCATAGGTCACAGCTTTGGTTTCATGTCCCCTCTGCCATCCTGTATAGGATTTATCTATTGGGGCAACTACAAGATCTGTGATAACATTTTTGGCGTCGTTGTCAGGGAGGTAGAGGCTTACCTGGGTTCATTTTTTAAGTACCGCTGGTGTCTGTGAATGTGTTTGCCTTTACAATCATTCATATCACATCTGGAGTTTAGAAAAGATCATATCAAAGGCCTTTAATCGAAGCAAAGACCATTGATCGAAGTTCTTTTGGAGCAACACACCAACAATAGTGTCTTCTGAAGCAAAAGAAAAGATCATAAAATCCTTCGCGTAATCTGAGCTGACTAAGACTGGAGACCTGGTAATGGCATTCTTTATAGCATCAAAGGCTTTCCTTCCTTCAATGGTCCACACAAACTTGGCATTTTTCTTAAGTAAGGCCTGCATGGGTTTCATTAATTTGGCCAAGTTAGGGATAAATCTTCTGATAAAATTTATATGACCATTGAAGAATTGGAGGGCTTTTACATTTTTAGGAAGGGGAATCTTTCTTATGGCCTCTACTCTTTCAGGATCAATTTTGACACCGTCCTTGTTGATGATGTGTCTAAGAGTTTTCCCTCTTTTATGCCCAAAACTGACTTAGCCGGATTCAAAGAAATGCCATACTTCCTACATTGCTCGAAAATCTACATGAGATGACCAACATGGCTGGATCTTTCTTTCGAAAAAACAGTAAGATCATCTTGATAAATCTCAATGATTTTGCCAATCAACTCCTTGAAAGCATAATCCATGGCCCTTTGGAAAGTAGCTCCGGCATTTAAAAGGCCAAAGGGCATTCTCAGATATTCAAAAGTGCCCCAAGGAGTTGTGAAAGTGGTTTTATGCCTATCCTCCTCTTGAATGACTACCTGATTATAGCCAGAAAAACCATCCAGCATCGACATCATGCCTGATCCAGTGACCCATTAGAGGAGGGTCTCCATGTTGGGGAGGGGGTAATTGTCCTTCTAACACACTATGTTTAGATTTCTGAAATCTATACATATCCTTATACTCCTGTTCTTCTTTCTAACCACAACCAAGTTAGAACACCACGTTGAATGTCTTGTAGGAGCTATTATTCCTGCTGCTAACATTTTTTCTAACTCCTTTTTAATGATTGGTGCTAACTTAGGATTTATTTGCCTAAGTTTTTGTCTGAAAGGCTTGCCTTTTTGACATTCTGGTTTTAAGAGAATGGTATGTTGAAATACATCTTCCCATAGGCTTTGAGCTCATCATAAGTAAAGGCAAATACATCCCTATACTCTTTGACCAAGTTTATGAGGTTGTTCCTTTCTTTTTCGGAAGTACCTTTTCCAATTTTTATAATTTTAGGTTTTGTTTCAGTCCCAATGTTGATTTCAATGTAATCCCTCGGTTTCATTTGCTCAACATTGCTTTTTCTTTTGTCCTGTCTGTCAAAGATGTTTTCTAAGGAA
>LPNX010836665.1:211176-250065 GCA_001517045.1 Pseudotsuga menziesii | reverse complement strand
TCCATAATATTCTTTATTTTCTTCCTGATCATTTACTTTAAAGTTTAGGAATTCATCGACATTATGAATAAATCTCAAAATTTGCTCATCATCTTTGAAAACCTGCCAATGTTCAACATTATCAAGAACAGAAGGTCTGAAATTAATCTCTAAAGGACAATCCCCCTCCAACATCTCATCCGATGGCTGAAGAGTTGACGCTGAAACTGCAAGCTTATCGGAGGTACAATTCTGATCTCTAAGGACTGCTTCTATGTTAAGGGCATCAAAGAATTCCATTGTATCCCAGATTGCATTTCTATACGTTTGTAGTCTTTGACACTTACAAGCAAACTGACCCTTAACTTGTTGTACAATTAAGTCAGAATCACCCTTAATACTAAGCAATTTGATCCCCATGTCCTTGGCAATCTCGATGCCTAGTAGAAGTGCCTCATACTCCGCCACATTGTTAGTTGCTTCAAATTCCAATCTGAAAGCAAAGTTGAAAACCTTACCCTCTAGTGAAATAATGACAACACCAGCCCCCTTGCCCATTCTAGACTAAGCACCATCAAAATTCATTCTCCATAATTCACTAAGTTTTTCAGTCTTTATTTCTTCTTGGAGGTGTTCCAAGAAGGTGGAGTTGATTTGATAGGTACCATTTTCATCAGTGTGGTAGGCATACTCATTCAATGGTCTTTGAGGATTTTCAACATGGTGTCTTTTTTCCTTTTCAGAATACAGCTTAACAAGTGAAAACTCCGATGCAGGTACGGTGGCATAGGTCCAATCCATCTGGATTGATCCTCCCAAAGTGGCACCCCATTTCCTAGAAAGCAACATCCCCCATTTGTCCGGAACATCAATAACAAGGATGTCCATGGTGATCTGGATATTCGGATACTTAGCCAATCTACTTAACTGGTTCTCAATCATCCCTTCAACTTTAACCAGTCTAGATTCCATGGCACATACATTCTGGTATGGCCTTGTAGTTCTTAAGTCAAGCTGCTGCATGACTTTTTTGGTCGTGATGCTGGAACTAGATCCCGAGTCTAACATACAATTGTGTAGAAGAAGATCACCCATCATCAATGATACGTAAAAAGGGGGATGATCTTCTTTTATTGGGTCCCTAGTATGTAGAACTATAGGTGGATCGGCAAAGACATTATTTGAAGTTCGCTCCACGGTATCAGAAAAAGTGACCTTTTTAGGGGTAAGGGGCTTTACAGGATTTGAAGGACTTTCTTCAGTTTGAGAATCAACATTACTTGGAGGGTCTAGGATTTTCAAAAGTCTCTCTCTTTAGCCAGGGATTTTACATAATTCAAGGACTGGAACATGGACTTTTGTATTTGCTAGCCAATTACCTAAGTCAAAACTTAAATCAACAATTTCTTTAGTTTCTACTTCTTTGGGAGGATTAGGAGTTGTTACCTTAGAAATATTCTGTGCAGAAGACCCTTTTCTTTGATAAGTTATTCCCTTGAAGTTTTGAGTGTTGTTGATTTGCTCGGCTGAAGGCATCTCACCATAGTATTGAGTTAAGTTGTCAACTTTCTTTTCATAACGATTGGCATGTGGCTAATTTCCTATGGAGATGCTAGGGATGTCATCTATGTTGTTGATAAAATCAGGCTCGCTTGCAGACGTACTGGGAACGCACCCCTCGGGATAACCATGCTCCTGGACATAACATGCATAATGACAGCCAGATTCCTCATGGAAATCTCTGCATGCCCTACAAAATGGTTTGTAAGGCTCAACCACATTAGTAGCCTCTAGCTGATGAGGAGACCTCTACTCATGGTTGGGATTCTTTCTCTGCCATGTTTGCCTTGCAGGGAAAGTTCTAGGAGGTGGCGGAGGTTGCATTCTTTCAACTGTTATGACCCTATTCTGAACTTCCTTAATCTGTGCTAAGTATTTCCTTTCCATTTCTTGCATTTTCTGAGTTAGGTCCGTGAGCTTTTTCTCATAAGCTTCGTTTGACGGCTCCTTCCCTTTAGATTCAACATTTTTAAGAGGAACGAATGACCTAGAGTAACCCTGGATGTTTGACTCTCCTGAAGACTGCATATTATTATCAATTTTGACGGCCAAACCCTGAGCTAGAAGTAAAGTAGTCGGCTCCTTATCTCTAATCTGATACTGGATCTTGCCACTTAATGCTTCAATGTAATAATCCAAAGCAGAAGCTGCAGGAGGAGAATAAGTGGCAAGGATGGAATTTGACAACTTAGTGAACCTATTATTGAACTCATCCATCGTTTCAGTTTCAGATTTCTTCATGCAAGTCAAAGCTGCTACTAGATGTCTAGGTTCCTTTTTACCGCCAAACTTTCCAAGGAAAGTAGTCTTGAAATCCGCTATGGTGGCAAAAGAATTGTTTGGCAAATTATCATACCAGTTGCCAGCCTTGCTATCCAAAGACAAAGCAAACAAGGTCATGCATAGATCTTCATGTTTATCAGCACCCCTAACATAAGAACCGCAATGCTTGGAGAAATTTCTGATATGTTGCTCAACAGAGACAGAGGAATCAGTGCCATTATAGGTCATAAGTTTATCGATAGCCTTTTCAAGAATGTCATGAGGTTGACCTGCTATCTGAGTAAAGTTGAGTTGAGTAAAGAACTCACCCATTGTGTCAAGGAAACAGTTATTGTTTTGCAAATTTTCTAAGTTTTCTGGAAATACAAGGTGGATGTCTGAAACAAACTCAGATCCAAGTTCTGCAAGGATCCTACAAAAAGCTAGTTTGTTCAGTCTCCTCCTATAGACTTTTTCAGGGTCAGGGATGAAATCGAACAAACCTTTAGAGTTTCTTCTAGTAGAATACCTCGAGGTGTTAACTGACAGTGGAGTCGCCAGGTGGACTTAAGTCTAATTTCGGAGAGTGATTGGACTAAAAATCTACCCAAAAAAAGGGGAAAAAGGTAAAAAACTAAAAGAAACAAAGGTCGTCCAGGAACAAAAAGATTTGTCCCCGGCAACGGCGCCAAAAGATGTTGTCCGCCAATTGCACACCAGCAGCAGAAATCTAATGAAAGTTGTCTCCTCACTTAGGAAAGTGGGAGAGGTGTGACCTTGGGGGCAAGCACAGAGCTAGGTACTGTCACCTACTCCTAGCTCCTCTGTTTAGGCTAACTCCTAACGAAGCCAAAGGGGGTAGTCCCTAACAAAGAGTTTTCTAAGGCTCAATGTGGTTAAAGTATTTTAATTAGTTATGGATGTGGATGGGTGTTATTTAGGAGTTGTTATGATTAAAGATGTTTACTTATTACGAGTATGACACATAATCAAAAGCAATCCACGTTGCTAACAAGAGATTAAAAAGATAAGTAAAAATTCCAGACTTTAATTAAGCATTCAAAGATAGAAATTATAATAAACCACAGACAATTGAATAAGATAATTAAGCAGATTTAATCAAGGACCAGTACCTTATGGTGTCAATGATACTGAAATGCGCAAAGAAAATAATAAGTCTAGAAATCAAACTAGTGAATATTAAATTGTGCGAATGCTCTTGGTAGGTTTTAAGGATTTTATGTGCTTTTGATAAAGGTGTCAACGAAGGTTTGTCAAAAGCTGGGAGAATATTCTAAATTCACTCCGTTGAAGACATGTCGGACCCGCCTAGTATCCCAGGCTGGTATCACGAAGATTGACCAGCTAACTGAGAAGCTTAAACAGTGGGGTTCTGGATGACTAACTTATTACAAACGAGATTTTTCCATTTAATTTATGGAAAAATTAATCAAAAAACTTAAGGAAATAATTAAAAAATTAAAATAATTTTTTAACGCGTCCGGTAAAAAAATTTCAGAAAATTTTTTGATGGTCCTATTGACTTAGGACATGACCATGTTCTATTCTAATAATGCCTAGTAGGTTTATATACACTTAGTTGGGCTCTAATAACCCCCCAAGGCCCAGAATTCAAAATCGGGCATTCCAGCTTTGGAGGAAGCGGAAGAAAACCTCGTCAATTATACTCGGTTATAGGCAAAGCATAATTGTCAAGGGCAAAAAACTCCCTGTAATACCTTAGTTGAGATTCTATGTCTTAGGAGACCGAACCACTCAAAACACCTTACTAGTACATTTTATTACAAACCTCGCGGGGCCATGGTCAAAATTATTCAAATGAAAAATTGGCTAGACATAAAAACGGATCAACTGATACACTGGAATCAAACATTGGACATGTTTGTCAACCGGCGGCTCCTCGGGTAACCCAACTATGGTACAAAAAGTTGGTAACAGGCAGCAAAATTAGGAGGTAGCATTCAGTTAGACCTCACGTACGCACCAATCCCTATTAGTGAAACAACCTCAATCAAATTAATGAATGAACCACTTATGATAGAGCATGTAGAAACTCCTGATCACTTGTTCGATGACGCTATGAGGGCTACGGATGTTGGGAATTTTATGGTTTTAGCCACTGGGTGCGACCTTGAGGGCAAACAATAGTCAAGTGTTGTCACTTGATCTTGACTCCTCCGTCTAGGCTCTCTCCTAGCGAAGCCAAGGGGGGTGGTCCCTAGTAAAATAATCTAAGGTTGTTTAATCTATGAAAGCTAAACAATTAATCTAGGAGATGATAACACAAATACTGAAACTAAGATCATTTGCAAATAACTTAAATCACTGGCATAAAATAGCATCCATTTAACACATCAATGAATTTTAAATAACTGGAAATAGATGATGCAATAGACTAGTGCTAATGGAGTGCTTGTGTGTAAGAGGGTTGCTAGTGATGTTTCAAGAAGTATTGCAATTTTCTCGGTTGGTCGGTTTTAGAATTATTAAGCGAGTAATTAAAGAGTGGGTAAATTGTTGATCAATTTTATTAAAAATATGGTAATGATCTGATTAATAAAGGGAAAATGGTATTCCAGATATACCCAAGGGGTACGAGGAATATGTCCAAATTTACTTGGAAGTGGCTCTCACAGTAAATGTGGGCTAGATGGAGTCGTGGGCTTGTGTTCAACACTACACCAACAAGGGTGTAGCCTAACGGGGGGCCACTGTCACTATCTAGTAGTTCCCGCTTCACTTGAAGAATTTCCCCACTAAAGAGTAATTTCGAGTAAGTGTCAAATTTTCACTTTTGAGATTAATTGAAGTGTTAGACTAATTACTAGTCACTCCAATCCCTTTCTGATTGTCCCATCGATCCAGCCAATGGTCTGTAGCGTTCACAAGAGCATACGGGAATTGAAGCCTTGTTTATTTTAAGAGTTTTAAACCTTAATGTGAATTGATTAAATCTCAGTACCGATACTCTCGTTTCCGAGAATACGGTCAGATTTGTTAATTTTAAAGAAATAAAGTGAAAACTCGAAAAAACTGAAAAAAAATTTAAAAAAATATGTAAATCCCCCTCGAGGGGATGGGGTGTGGGCACTTGGTTGCCCACTTGCTTCTCTTTAAAAAGTGAAAACTCGAAAAAACTGAAAAAATTTAAAAAAATATATGTAAATCCCCCCCGAGGGGATGGGGTGTGGGCACTTGGTTGCCCACTTGCTTCTCTTTTTTACAATGATTATGATAAGAATATATGTGTTCCTTTGTAGGATAGGAAACACAAATTTACAAGTTTTAAGGCCTTAGAAAAATGGCCACAGAAGTAGTAAGAAGAGGGATCTCCTAATAGCTTAGATCTTCAAAATTTCACTAGAATGCCTCTCTACTTGATCACCAATTGCTGCAAAACATCAAGTAAAGTTATGCTAAAAATGATGGATTAACAGATTAAAACATTAAAAAAATAGCATAAAAAATTTAAGTACTTTCAAATATAAACTTTGCAACTTTTGACAAATACTTGCTTGAATTTAGATCTATAAATTATAACTTTTAAAATCAGATCTGAACTGTTAAGTTCATATAAAAATCAGATTAGTATGATATTCTTTAAAGTATGAATAAGATTTAACTATGCACGGAGAACTAGTAACTGAAATTTTAAAACTTTATGTGATGAAAAGTGAGAGAAAGAATGCCCCAAAAGCTTGGAAACTTTGGGCAATAGAGTCCTCAAGTGGAGAGCGAAGGGACTTAGATCTTCTTCAAATGAACGTAGAGGAATGATGGAGTCAAACAAGAACCAACACTCATTTACGCTAGATATCCCTGCACAGTTTGAACAATGACTACACCAAAGCATTATATCCAGGAGTACCTACTCAAAAATTTAGAACGTATGTATACAAACAAGTAAAGTATACAAACCTAATATCTACTCAAAGAAACAAATAAGAAACCACTTATTTATCCTCTTCTACCAATTATCATTAATCCTTCAAAAACCAGTTAGAACAACAAAGAATGTAGCAAGAAACCGATACAGTTATACCTCATGCAACACCAAAAATCACCACACACTGATGCCCGACACAAGCATGCCTCCAAAGCCTTTTGATTTCATTCAATAATTCAACAAACTGATTACATTAGATACAGGAGCAGAGGTTCCATACACTTCCCATGTTGAAATGAGGAGAACTTGCTCTCTTAAATAGAAAAACTCAACATGAGGGGGTGCACTTGCTAAAGGATAAGCTTGATATCTTGGCGTGAGTTGGATCCCCATGCTTTGGGGCATAAAGAAGGCAATTACCAAAATGCCAAAAGCTTAACCTCAAACCAAATCTTTCTTTCTTGAGAAAAGCACCCCTCTCTTGGGAAATGCGCCCTACTCTTGGAAAAAAATCCAATTTGATATTTAGCAACCATTTTTTTCATTTTGGTGACTTGTAACTCTTTAGGAATAATTCTATTTACCTTTGCCAACTCACGGAAACTGATTTCGGCAAGTTTCTTTTATTTTTTTAATTGCCGAATTTTTTAATTAACTCGTTTTTTTGGTCTTTTTTGGGTTTTCGAGTAATATTGAATTTTGGAGATAAATAATTACTCGAAAACTTAGAAAAGTGGGTTTAGGGGTTAAGTGGGTGCTCTGGGTTAGAAAATGACCCCCGTGGCAAAATCAACCTCCTAGCCCCAATTTTATGACTTTTTAGAGTTTTACAATTAACTTATTAAAAATAAGTCTGTAAAAACGAGAAAAAAAATTTTAAATATCCAGAAATTAAAAAAAACTATGGGGGACTTGGGACATGTTCATAATGACTCAAAATAATGATTTGCATGGTAATATACATCGACACATAGATTTTAATAACCTCCCAAGGCCTAACCACCAAGGCAATTATTCCAGCTTTGGAGGCTTTTTATCGCTTAAAAACGATAGATAATTAACAAGGAAAAAACACCCTGGAATAATGCATTGATGACTAAATAATAGGAAACCAAACCTTTTACATAAAGTCATCATGCTAAGTCATTTTATTACAATTCCCCATGGGGTATAGATATGTTAAAAAAAAAAATTAAAAAGGGCCTGAGAAGGCCTGCATGGACTTCTGAACTTGAAAATTTGAACAAATAAATGTTCATCTTTGGCGGCTTACTTAGAAATCCAACTTAGTGCAACTTGGTTGGTAACACACTAGCAATCAGGGGATTTTTCTAATGTGTCTTTGAGCATTGGTTATGCTTCTTGATTCATAGTTTTTTTTTTCTTTTGTGGATCAATTCTAACTTGACGTAGGTTGCTCTTGCAGGAAGAGGGGCACACTAGCTCAACCTAGGCAAATCAATTTGGCCTGGAACTTCATCAAATTTGCTTGGAATTGCGTGAAACTAGGGTAAAGTGTCATTGCACTTGGCATCTACAGATTTCCAGGTATTCTTGGCAGTATTTTTTTAGTTTTAATTTCCAATCCACCCGGTGAATAAGTAAAACTCTATACAAAACCTTCAAAAATTCTCTAAGTCATTTTGTTAGGATTTTTTGTTAAACTTTTCTGGGTTATTTCACTCTGCCCTAGAGCTCAGTGGGTTTACCAAGATGTTATCATTGGGGACTACATCTGCCCTGTGGTTAAAGCACTGATCCTTAGGCAAGACGCCCTCCTAGGGTTTTTAGCCATTTCTCCTGTTTTATTAACCTTCCTTTGGCTTGTATTTTTGGACATTGTCAAATCTATCGTTGAGCCATCTTAATCAAGTGCTACATTACCTTAATTGCTCCTTAATACATCATTCTAGGTATACTCTTACTTCCAACCTTCAATCCCCCCAAGGTATCAACATTGATCATTCACACTACCATTTATTACCTAGATCTACTTAATAATTATACGAACGTTGAAATTAAACATTTTGGGCCACATTTCCACTATTCAAACCCTTATTGCCCAAAACATCTTTGTCAATGGCTATCTTCCTTAGATCTAAGGTTTCTCTCACTACACACCTTAGGTATTCTATTGCAATAGTTTGATCTGGTGTTTTAGCTTTAGGTCTTTCCTTCTAGGTTAGATCAGGGTCTCCTCCTTTGTCACTTGGCTTATCAGTGGCATAAAGCGAAGGGTGTCCTAACCGACGTGACAACCAATCCATATATGGGGGATGGGATACTCGTAAGGTCACGACTTTAGTTTCCTTTCCCCTCTGCAATCTTGGATAGGATCACTCTACGGGGCAACTATAAGATTCGAAAAGATCCTCATGGAGCCTGATTCAAGCTTGGAAGGTGGAGACATCCTAAGCAATCAACCCATATGTGAGACACTTCCCTCCCCTGGTGTTTCCCTATCTTGCACATGTCACTTTGGTTTCCTTTTCCCCTTTCGTTTGAGAGACCACTAAATCTGTTCAGAAGCCACCTCCCTTACCCGAGCCTTCATGTTTTTCCACCTTACCCAGGGGTAGTGAGGGATGGCCTCCATTGATCAAAAGGGTGAGTGTGAAAGCAAGTATATAATCAAGACCGCATTGGCACTCCACTATTGTTCTCACCTTGACATGTTTTTATGCTTACCCTGCATTTTTTATCACCAATGTATATAGTTGCTTTTGCTTTAAGTCTACTACTAATGTATTTAAAAGTTGAGTTTTTCAAACCCCCATGCATGCAGAGACTTTGATATATATTGCTCAGCTACATCTTTGACCCGTTTTCACATGTTCAACCAGGTCAGACCGATCAAAATATAGATCCCGAGATGAACTTGGTGTCGGAGATTCGAGTTTGTGTTTTCGGTACCTATGGACCTCCAGTACATGGTTCCATGTCTCTGTTGATGGTTTTGGCCATGGTTCATTAGATTTTTAATTATTGTTATTTATTACTAGCCTTAATTTTATTGTTGAGCATGGATTCTCTTACCAGATCATATACAGATGATTCTGAGCCATGTGAGTGCATATTCTTAATGGATTTGGACCTTCTAAGTTCATTTATGTATTCAGATCAGACATTTGAGCAAAGAAAATCAGCATTTTGGGCAAATTTCATCATTTGGAAATTTTATTAGCATATTAATTAATAAAAATCAGCATACCGTGACTTTGCTATGTTAGGGAAAAATAAGAGGTAAATCAACAAGGGGTTGATTTTATTGTACCTTGGATATACTTTGGACTTCATATGGCACATTTCACTCATGTTATGTGGCCCCCACCATCCATTTGTTCTCCTAGGAAAGTCGCACTAGGGAAGAGGGGCACACTTGTGGGGTTGGACCTCACTTCTTGGCACTTACATTTTGCTATGACTCTACCTTAAAGTTGTAAAGGGGGCACCCAAGGGAGACTTAGACCCCTAGGTGACCCCCCTTGGCCCACACTCATGTCATGTTATGTATTTCACTTAGAGAGGGGTGTACTAGGACAAAAATTCACCCCCTCCTTTTGCTAGTTGATTATCATGTATTATTGAGAGTTAATCCCAGCCATTGATTACACCAATTGATGATTAAATCCCATCCATTGATGCTAGGGATTTTAAAGTGAGAGTTCTATATTTTGGATGACTCTCTCATTGTATGGGCTTTTGGCTCTTGGAGATTTTTGCTAATAAAGAAACTATCATTCGTCAAAACTTGTGTCGCTTGGGTGTGATGTTCTTGATTAGTGATTGCATTATCTTACTCCGAAAACACTTGTTGATTTTTGGTGGATATTATTAGTATCTCTTGTGTTCGATTTTGTGGCAGGATAGCGATTTGAAGAGGGGCGCTATTGTGGAGAAACATAGTCTCTCTCTCTCAAATTCATGGCACCTCAGGGAGTTTTCATTTGTGCATTTTGTCAAGTGAAATGTTTGTGGTTTATCTTGTTGCAATTATCTTTCTCTCTTGAACAACGAATTGATTCTTGTTGTTTGTTTGTGCAAGAGAGAGGGGTGCATTGGTCACTTTGGACATTCTTATTTGAGGAAGAATCTTCACCATTTCTTTACCAAGTTGGGAATTACGTTGTGAGAGTGTCACTATCTCGACATCAACCAAGTTTTTTGGTGAGTTTGCAAAACATTCTCTCTGGTTTAGATTTCCATTCAACTAGCCTGCAAATATTATAAATATTAAAACCCTCATTTTTCATAAGTTTCGTTTCAATCACGTAGTAAGGATTTAATTCAAAACCCAAGTAGGAAATCATCTAAAACCCATAGGGACCAAGTTTCTTTTAATCCCGACTCCATTTGCCCAACCTTAAGCACTAGTCTCCCTAGGTGGAATTCGCCCTCCTTGGGTATCTTCACGATTTGCTAGTTTGGTGACTTGGGTATTGCTTGTTTGTTTTATGATTGACATATCTTGTATCAAGCATAAATTACAAGTCCCAAAAGTCATTTATTTTATCAATTCATAGCCATATTTCACCTTGTATGCTTAAACCCTAGCTCAAACGAATTGAATATCTTACATTGGCACCCTTTCCATCTTAGATTTGGTTACAATCATAACTATTGAGGTAAAATCATCTTGGTTGACACTATTGTCATTTGGTAAGCCTTTCAACCTTGCTTCCTAAGTCCCTATCTTAGTAGTCACTTGTGGATCTAAGATACTAAGCCAAGACACCTCTGCTTGCTTTTGCTTCTAATCTTAGTTTGTGTGTCTTGTCTTGTCAGTTAGCCTTCACTGGTTAGCAAGAGTCTTCCCCTTGGCTCAGCTCCTAGCTTGGCCTAAAGTGAAGAGCGTTCTATCCAGTGTGACAACTACCCCATCCGTAGTAGTCAGGACACTCTTAGTTCACGAATTTGGTTGCCTTCCCATCTACCATCCAGGACAGGATCACTTCAAGGGGCAACTACAAGAATCGTGATAACAGCACCTTGTTTCACAAGCCCTATTGGTTGTCTAGCTTGCATAGCACATAAATTTTTATCATTGAGTTCTGACTAAATAATTCCTTTTAATGTTCAACTTTAGCTCATTCATTCATGTTGATTAGATTGCACTTGTACCTTGGGGCTCATTGTCGTCGTTGGTGGATCACTTGTGACATTAATAGTCCCTAACTAGATAGTTCCTCCCATGATTGACTTCTATTTATTACCCCATCATGGAGATTCATACTTGAGATGGTACGATCTCAACTTCCAGTTATGTAGGTATGTCTAGCTTCCATCTAACAAAACTTGGAAGCATGTATACGCAAGGACTTATACACAAAGATTTCTTATAGTCCAGCTTCATCATCAGGCGTCACAATTTCTCTATCCATAAATAGAATTACCCCATTAATCAGTGATTCCACATAATGACCATCGTGCCAAGTAATTAATGATAAGATCGGGCTATTTATAGAGTAGCAATTCCATTATTCAAATATTTATTGTCGATATCCATCATTTTTAAAAGAGATTAGCTTATACATTGTAAATAAATATGCGCAAATGGTTTTGGTTAAAGAGTGGTTTGAAAGACATGCATATTGTCGACAACCTATCCTCAAAAGAATTCACTAAATAATCGCAATACAACTGACTCTATTTTTATATAACCATCATTGTGATTATAAGCATCAGAGAGAATCGATATTAAGTTCTTAAGTTTTTAACCTTAAGAAATCTGAACATCCTATGGAGCTTTCCCCAATGATGACTGATGATCTGATTGCCATGACGTCAATCGCCCTCGCAATTTCCCCACAAGCATCCAAAGCACCTTTCCTTATCTCTTTTTCTTCTTGGTTGTCCTTTTCTATTGAATTGTTGTGAAGAAGTGTGTGTGTATTGTTAACAAGTTTGTGTCAATATCTAAACCCATTTAAACATCAATGTCTTTTCATTATCATCACTAAACAAACAATATAGGCACAGAAGATTAATTTTGTCCACATCCTCAACCAATATTTTTACTAACTCGAACCCTGTGAAACACAATCCCGCAACAAACACACAATTCAAATGTTGTTCATCTATCCCTCATTTAGAAATTTAGTATAGTTTGTAATTATCCCAAAATCTACACTATATTGATCGACCGGTAATCATAAAGAATAGTATGTCATTGATGATGTCCTTGAATCTCTCAAGTATTTTCTATTTTAACTCACTTTAACTCACCTTGATCATTAATGGAATCTTTAGGAGTTTGTCTTTTCTTGTGGGTCTTATTTACAAGCAGTTTTTGTGACTCAAATTGTTAAGAAGAGACTCGTAAAGGTATTCGTCAATTTAACTTCCTGAACAAATTTGTTACATACCTAAATAAATAATAAATAAATAAATATAAACAAATAATAAATTAAATATTAATAACCAAATGTAAGGAAGAGACACCTTATGAAAGGTTATGTCTCGTCACCAAGGCAACCCCTGTGTGGGTATTTATACAAGCCTCCCTTTCATTGTAATATCATCTTTCATATTTATCAATTATTCGACAATCATATTTTTACTATGGGATTATCGTCAAGTGGATGATTAAACCATTTGGAGGGTTTCGAATACAACCAACTAGGTTGTTTCATTAGTATCAGAGCGGCGTTCTAGTCCAGCTTTTGGCTAAAGATTCAGACATTGTCTAGTTATTAAAATTTAATAATACTTTGTTATTAATATTTTACACTTGGTGAAAATTGGTTTTTAACCATTATCCTAGGGTTTCCTAAAATTGTGGTTGTATAAACGAGTCATAAAATCAAAAAAGTAAAAAGAAGGATAAGAAGAAGAAAAGGAAAAAAAAACCCATTGTATTACGAAACCACACTTGGTTTTTTTAATAGAAATAGGTTTTATGATAGAGTGAAGGAAAAAGAATTAAATTATAGAGGGAATGATCAATCATATTTTTAGGATTAAAGTGCTTTACAAGTCTTTAAGAAAATATTTCATTTTTATAAAATTAATCCCCAAGATTCAAGAACTTGGGTGGGGAGGGTAACATTCCTTCTTCCCAACCACCCAATCTACATTTAATATACAAAGAAGTCTTAAAGGGGAAAATTTAATTATTGAAGAGTATAGTATACTATACATGATAAAAGATGTCTTTTTTTGATATATCTTGGGATAAGAAGCATAACAAAATGGAGTCTCATGACAAAAAACAAGAAAGATTCCCGCAAACTTCTAAAAAACATGCACACCCCATATTAAAAACTTATGGGCTTATTCAAGAGAAGCTTTTCTGCATCGCTAATTTGCCTAACAACCATGAAGAATTGTATAAACGTTGATCTAGCAAACCAATTAATGCTTTTAGAATCAGATATAATTGACAATAACACGATTCTTTCTGATGAGAAATATGAGCTTAAGAACCTACAACCATATGTTGATGATTACAAGGTCCTAACTCAATTCAATATTGTTTCAATGGTATCTATTGGATCAAGACAAGCTTGATATAATTCTAGGGTCGCCTTGGTTAGATACATTGGGTACCTTCATGTTCAACACAAGGTAAAACTTTTTGACATTTCCTTACAAAAAGAAAAATGTCACATTTCAGGATGTTACACTGAAGTCAAGTTCAGGAGTTGTGCCGTCTAAAGACTTTAAAGACATCTCGAAAGTGCCTTCACGAGAAGATCAGAAATCAATACAGAAGATGCAGAAAGAATTTGATAAAGTCATCATGGACAAAGAAGAAGAGACCTCTCGTCTAAGAGATCATAATCAGAAGATGCTTCTTCAAACCAAGAAGGCTAAGGATAAGGCACAATACAATCAAGGCTAGAAGAGGAGAATCAAGATCTTCAGAAGAAACTATTAGAAAATATTGAAGAGAATGGTCACCTTAAGAAGCGTAAACAAGATCTAATAGATCAAATTTAGAAGCTTAAAGAGGATGAGAAATTGCAAGACGAAATGATCAGGAACCTTAAGAAAGATAAAGATTCGTTGGAAAAAGAAACAAAAACAAATTCGATCCTCATCATAGTTCAAAAAGAAGTCAATCCAGCAGAAAAACAAACAATCAAAACTCCTTATCGACACCCCAATTATAAAAGTCATTTTGACCAACGATGGGTTCAAAAGGAACATAAACAAGGAAGTTATGATTTCATATGCGGAAGAACACAAAATATTCAACCTAAACAGAAAACAAGAAGATTTATCCAACAAAGCGACCAACAATCAGCTCCAATGAAGGTATATCTCAGATGGATCACTTCCCAGGAAATGCAACATTTCAATTCAGGGATTCGAAAATGATATCACCATGTTCCATCCAGTGTTGGAGTTACAATTTCAGCAAGACACGAGGAGATGTTATGAACAAAAATAACTGATAAGTCTTTCACTAAAACAAAGCTTTGAGGACAAAGCTCCCCTCAAGGGGAAGGCAATGTTACATACCTAAATAAATAATAAATAAATATAAACAAATAATAAATTAAATATTCATAACTAAATGTAAGAAAGAGACACCTTATGAAAGGTTATGTCTCGTCACCAAGGCAACCCCTGTGTGGGTATTTATACAAGCTTCCCTTTCATTGTAATATCATCTTTCGTATTTATCAATTATTCGACAATCATATTTTTACTATGGGATTATCGTCAAGTGGATGATTAAACCATTAAGAGGGTTTCGAGTACAACCAACCAGGTTGTTCCAAAATTACTGTAGATTCTCCTCTCTCGTCTCCTTCTTACTGTTCATGGCTTTCTCTGTTGACGGAAACTGGCCATCAAGTTCTAGTACAAGAAAATCAACGGGAATGCTATCTTCGTTTGAAGGAAAAAATTATTCCTTTTCATCAGCGATATTACTAAGTGCTTCTAGGGTTTCCATGGGAATGGATTTTTGGTGTCGCGCATAGGATGAATAACATTGTTTCATCCTCCCACCCAGGTGGCTTCTCTTGGGGAAACCTCGAAATCTCCATCATAACACCTTTATCAGTTTCTTCAAGAGATGCCCCCTACATGGTTTCCAGTAGCGGTAGTGTCGCTGGTGGAGGGATTTCTTGCCGTTGATGCTGATATGATTGCTGATGTGGTGTGACAATACGGTTTCCGGTGGCGGTGGTGTAGCTGGTGGAGGAATTGGTTGGCCTTGATGCTGATAGGGTCGTTGGTGTGAAAAGAATTTCCTCTCCATTAAATGGTCTCTGATAGTTCTGGAAAAGAAAATATTTATTTTCAACAGTCCTAATGTTCTCATACCTTGTTATACAAAAAGGACATATAGTACAGAGATTAGACCATAAAAGTTACAATGATTAGACCACTGTTGTTGCATTTCATAAAAGTTACCATTTGCGAAACTCAAGCTTCCAACAAATTGGTCACTCTAACTGATAACAATGTAATGAGTACAAATAATGGTCTCAGCCTTCAGGTAGGCTCTGATATCAATAAGCATAATTAATGTTAAGCACAATTAATGTTAGTACAAATTTAATAGAGATGCATGTAATGTAATAAAGATAATGTTGGTGTATTATATAATTATATATATATATAGGAAAGGAAAATTGGGGGTAGAGTATGTATCTTTCTGTAAATTTTAGTAGTTACATAGTTGCATAAATTTTAGTAGTTACATAGTTGTATAAAGGGTTCATTGTCTTACAAACAAATACAAATAAAGAAATCTTATACACTAAGTTGATATCTAACTTGATTATGATCTTAAAAATAAATTATTATTATAATTATATATTGAGTAATAAATTAATGAAAATTTTACAATAATTAAATAATTATAATGACATTATTTATCATTTTTATTATTTATGTTTGTTACAGCATATGTTACACTATTATAGCACCCAGCACAAGTTCCAAAGATCTTATATTTGTTACAGCATATGTGTATAGCAGCAAGCACAAGCTCAAAAGATCTTAGAAATGAGCGTCGCAATATTTTTCCAGGGCATTACATTTGACCCATTTTCGCATGAAGGCATAGCTTAATTATTGAATGGTTTGGGAAAAACATTGCCTGTCAAGAATCAGCAACAATGAACGCATAGAATCCTTGACTGGATCATTGAATTGTAGAGGAAAGACATCTTACCACTCTCCGAAGTAAAGGCTCCAAAGCTGAACAGAACTTCTGTATGGTCGCATTCAGAGCTTCAGCTGAAGCTCTTGCTCTGTGATAAGACAAAAATCACGATCAGAATTTAAACTTGAAATTCCAAGAAGATACCCCGGATTGCATCCGGTGTTCATGTTTGAAGATACAGTATTTCTTAAACTTTAAAAATTTAAATAACTGGGAACCTAGACAAAAGGGAACCATCATAAGTTGGTTACTCTGCCACACGATTTGGTTTCTGAACCGTAGTTTGTAGGGGCACATAACATGGGAATCAAGCCCATGACCAGACAATATATCTCCGACACAAATCACAAAAATAAATGCAATTCATGGTTAGAAAAGCCCATTTGGAATATATTTGCCCATGAGACTATTCACAATGTTCTTCACAGCAACTAGAATCTCCATTAATGGATTTCCATATTAAATAAAAATACCCATTTCATGAAGTTGCTGCAGTGTGAGGTCAGTGTTGTATAACCAAAATGATAAAGGTCAGTGCCTTAATAAACCAAAAAATTGTATAACCAAAATGATAAAACTTCTATTATTGGACACACCAACCGAGGGTTTTGGGGACTTAGTTGTGTATCAGTAAACTGATCCATGGAAATACAATCAGAACTCAAAAGTTAAGAATTACCCCCCACTAACCCCGCCGAACAGACACATGGAAACCGGATATGCACTTAGAGGTTGCAGTTTATGGACAATTTTTATGAATTCAAGATGGAAATTCTCGACCTCAAGGTGCATATCAAACCCAAGTTTAGATAAGTCTGTGATAGCATTCATATTCATGTCACCAAATACAGAAGTAAGAATTTTCTCCTACTAACTCTTAGACTGACACAGTCCAAATCCATGAAAACCAAGGTTTAATATGCACTTCGAAATTGCATATCTCAAATTTCAATACTTACCATTTCAAATGAACTTGATGTAGAAATTTCTAATTTCAAGGTGCATGTCAAACCTTTTTCTAAGAATTTTATCTCCTACTAGCTCTTAGACTAACACAGAGCCCAAAAGCATGAAAACAATGGTTTAATAGGCACTTCGAAATTGCATATCTCAAATTTCAATATTTACAAATTGTGTGAACTTTATATAGAAATTCTCAACTTCAAGGTGCATGTCAAACCTAGGTTTAAATAGGTATGTGTTAGCATCCATATTCAACACATCATTTAAATTCAAAAGATTGTTACACTTTTATGTGATGGAATCATCCCTTAAAAAAAACTACAAAGCACCTTGCTTCTTGCAACCAAAAACCCAAGGTGTCAAGTTGCAACATTTAACAACCCCATATATAGTTTTGCAATCGTTGACAACATAATAGATTTCATTGCAGCCAAAAAAACAACTCTGAAAACTTCGGATGTATCTCTTCTTCAAATTTTAATGCATTGATAATTCTATTGAAACTATGTTGTATTCGGTCCTTGTAGTAATCATCCAAGTAATCAAATTTTTATCCATGGACAATTCTATTGAAACTATTTTGTATTCGATCCTTGTAGTAATCATCCAAGTAATTACATTTGTTTTAATCTTCGTTAAAAGCTTTACAGAAATAGACACAGAGATATATACACACCAAAACGAACTACAGAAAGGCAAAAGTAAAAGACCTGCCAGCCCTAAAATAACTTGATAACCTGATACTTACACTGGAAATGCAGGGGGGCGGGGACGCTTTTCTTCAGGCGAACCTGCGTCAGGGAGCTCATTCTCCAGAATTCGTTTATGGGCCATTAAGAATTCCGCAGATAAAATCCTTGCAGCTGGTAAAGATCCTCTTCAGGCCATTGAAAATAAGCCCACCAGATGATAAAGACGATTAGATTCAAATATTCAGAGCAGGGTATTAACTATAGAAAGGATGATCAGAACTCCCAAAATTCTGAAAGAGAGTTGGGAACTTCAATATGTCTAAGGTTTAAAGGCATAATACGTTGTTAATATGACTGAATGTACATCATCTTCTGGGTGGGCAGATGGCCCCAAAAAAAACCGTGTGGTCCCTTCAAAACCGCGTTTAGGAGTACTATCGTTCCATCATTTTCATGCTCGCATCTATTTAAGTCGTTCTTTGAGATTGATATACATGGATTTTCCATGGGTTTTTTTTTTGGTTTTTTGAAATTTTCGTTTTGAATTTAAGTTGAAGGTTCAAGCACTGATACCGAAGAAGAATTATTAGTGATTGGATTTAGGTTGAACTTAACATCTTCGAAAATCGTGAATGATAATTTAACCAACTTATCCATAAATCTAAATTTAATGAATATTATTAAATACCCTTATCTTTCAAAAATCTTATATAAAATATTATTATTATGTAAATTCCACATGTAAAGTATCTGTTCCACATAACACATGTAAATTCCACATGTATGTATCTAGGCCTTTTTAATGAAAATTATTAAATACCCATATCTTTTAAAAATCTTATATAAAATATTATTATTATGTAAAGTCTCTATTCTACATAACACACGTAAATATGAAAAGGCCTATTTGTGAATGGATATTATTTTTGTGAATACAAACGAGTTGATCATGAAAATATTTGAAAAATGTAATGATATTTTAAATAAAGTTATAAATTTTTATGTTGAAAATTATATAAACTTTTGCTGAACTTAAACTAAATATCTCAAATCACGATATTTAATATTGAACTCTAATATGTGTTTGAGATTTATGACCATTGAGTATTCCTTGATATTTAATATTAAACTCAAATATGTGTTTGAGATGTATGACCATTGAGTGTTCATTAATTTTAGTTTAAATAAATATGTGTTCATTTAAATGTTAGATTAATACATCATATACTAATAATGTATATATTATATATTATTTAAATTAATAAAATAAATTTTAGTTTAAATAAATATGTGTTAATTTAAATGCTAGATTAATACATCATGTACTAATAATGTATATATTATACATTATTTAAATTAATAAAATATTTATAGATAACAATAAATTGTATATAAATAACGAAACATCATTGTCTCAATCAAATTTTAAAACACACTAGTCTATAAAGATTAAGTTTTGTATTATAATCATATTGAATTGTTCCAATATTTTTAAATAGTACTTTTATTAATAGATACAAATCTATACCATTTTATTAGAGTATAAATTACAGTTTTCGTGTCTCTATGCATAACATGTTTATCATAAAGTTTAGATATGTCGTTTATCAAATTTGATTCCCAAATTTTACTAATTTACTTTGCATATTAATTTTTTTAAATATAATAAATTCTCTATACATAATATATTTATTATAAAGTTGGGATGTATTTTATAAAATTTGATACTATAAAGTTTGGATGTATTTTATAAAATTTGATGTATTTTATAAAATTTGATACTATAATAAAGTTTGGATGTATTTTGGTATAGTANTCCCACAAACAAGGGGGTCTCATACACCAATTTGGTGTCTCGCTTGACGGTGACCTTAAAAATAGATTATTATTATTATTATTATTATTATTATTATTATAAAATTTGATCTTTGCAATAATGATATTTCAAGGTTTATTATTTTATATTATATATTTACATTATAATATTCTAAAAATTATTATTTTACTTTTCATTTTTACTGTTTTTATTTTAGTTTATTATTTTATTTTGCATTTTTTATTATTTTATTTTGTATATTTACATTATTATATTCCAAAATTTATTATTTTAGTTTGTATATTTAAATTATTATTAATGTTAAGAAAATTTATATAGCAAAATATTATTTTATATTTATTAATTTTTCTCAAATGGGGTACTAGTTAGCATAGGACATGTCGTAATGATGATGGGATGGGTGGGCATAGGTGGCGGGTTGAGGCATTAAGGGTGACGACGATGCGACTGCCACCAACCCATTGCATTTATGAATGGAGTGTTCCAAAAATTGGAGGGGACATGCCCTCTCGCGTAACACTTAACTCCTCCTTGAGTGCGACCCCTGATTTTATCTCCCATGCCTCTTGCTCGTAGCAACATTCCTCCAATTCTTCAGTCCCTCAACCCTTTCGGTAATAGATTCTCTATTGCACGCCATTTGCGTTGGACAATCATCAACCCTGAGACCTTCGTGAAGAAACTTGCCATAATTATGGTTCACCCTGGTCGTAGAGGAAGGGGTGGAGGGAGGTTTCTAGACTCTGACCACAGTGGCTCAGAGACAATTCTTCCTGGGCAACTCGATAGAATCATGAACGCGCTCCTTCTTCTGAGAAACGACCTCAGTGAGGCCGAGAAAGAGTCAAGTACGCCTCCTTAAGCTTAGGGACAAAATTCAAGCCATCATTGACTAGTGCGGGGAGGTGGCTATGGAATTTCCTATTCCCTCACCACTTCTCATGACCATTGTTGCAAGCGGTTCCATTCAGAGTATCTTTGAGACTAATAAAAATGAGGACAATGAGGTCGTTGCTTCGAAGACGGATGTCGAGGTCAAGCCGAAAATGGAAGCTTCTGAGAAGAAAGTTGTTCAGCCTGTTGAAGCTAGCACCAACGCCTGCACCAAGCGTAGAACCTACTCAGAAGATGGTACCAGTACCAATGCACCGGACCAGGACAATGCTAACACAAGCTAGACTAAGGCCAATCCATCTGCTAGAGGACTAGGCACAAGTGTCAGCTATCAAGTAACCTCTTTTCGTTTATTTTCTTTTCTTCTAGTTTAGAAATGGAAGTTGTTTTTTGTTGATTAGTTGTTAGAAACTTGTTAACCTTTGGGCTTATAGTTTCACTTTATTATGAGCACTATAAAGACAATGACAGAAACATCTTGGCAAAGGTTGTTTTCTTATGAGGAAAGGCTAGCCTTGATGATTGTACAAAAAATTGTTTTCTCATAATGGGAAGCTTCATGTTTTAGCTTTTTTTTGTTTTTTTTGTACATTATCGTTTGTTTATTAATTTTATCTTCTAACACACACACACATATATATATATGTATAAATAATTGTGTTGATAGAAAAACATAATTATTTTATATTTGTTATTTACTATTTTATTTTTGTTTATTATTTACTTTGTATAGTTACTATTTTGTTTTGTATATTTACATTATTATATTCCAAAATTTATTATTTTAGTTTATGTATTTAAATTATTGTTAAAGTTGGGAAAATTTATATAGCAAAATATTATTTTATATTTATTAATTTTATTTTTTAATAAAAGAACATAATTTAAATCTAATTAATATACGATATCTATAGTCTAAGAAATGAAGGTAGTATTCTATGTAACTTGACGAGGACGTTGATTTAGTTAGCTGCTACAAAAGATACTATGAATACTTGGTTGAAAATTTGTTATGTATCAAGCTATGTAAGTTTAATGATTTGAATTGCCTTACGAAGTGGCTAAAATACAATTAGATGACTTGTATTATTGGGCTTAGCAACTATATTGCAAATTTTGACATCTTAAATTACCATGAGCCCGACTCTAACCTTAGACCTGTAACACTAACTCTAAATTGTGTCAAGTACATAAGCCCCATAACAGAGAATTCTAATAACCAAAAGCACTTAATCTTCAATGATAAGGGATTTAAATAATGAGTTGAGGCCACTATTAAATAAGGATAATATTGAAGTCCTCTATCATCATTTTACCACAATCCTCTCTAATTACATGAGCATATTCTATGTTGAGGTATGGAATTAAAAGGAAAATATAATTGCCAAACCTTGGTATGATAAAGAGTGCAAGCTTGTTGGAAAATCCATTAGGGATGCTTCTAACGAGTCCTTCAAATCCAAGAAGATATACAGGTACAAAGCTCTAATTAAAAGAAATAAAATTGGTACTATATAAATATAAAGCAAGAGAAGCTTGTGTGCCTCTCTAAGCTAGATCCCAATAAATTATGGAGGCAACTTATGAGTTGTAAAACTAAAGAAAATAATATGATCCCCTTGAAGGACTAGAATTCATACCTTGAAAGCATTATAAAGTCCCTAATGTTGTCAACAACATTTAAACTGTTTCTATGAAGGAAGAAGATTTTTGTTTAGAAGACATACAGTTTGGGGTTTGGTGGCTCGCAAAAAAGAAAGCTAAGGACATAAAAGGATACACAAGATGAATCTTAAATATTGGTGGGTCTATACATTCCTCCCATCCACAAGCCCTTCAATTTAGGAGTCAGACAAGGTTTCCCTAAATCCTTGACACAAAGCCTCATTCTTCCTATTTTTAAAAGAGGAGATAAAAATAACCCCTCTAATTATAGGATCATTATGACTATATTTATTTTAGCCAAGTTGTATGAAATTATTCAAAAAAAAAGATCAACATATGGCTAGAAAGTCATAGAAAAAAAACTAAAGGCAAGGCCAGATTTAGGAACTATCTGTTAAAGAAATGTAACTGCGGAAGATATTCTATTTTGTACTATTATTGTTATTACCCCTTTCAGAGATGTTGTTCCCCTAATTAGGGATGTCAGTGATGTAACTGGTCATGTAAAGTATTGAGGTAAAACCTTCGTTGTAAGTCAGGTCAGGTGTACCCACAAAAAGTATTATTA
This sequence comes from Pseudotsuga menziesii, assembly GCA_001517045.1. Lineage (NCBI taxonomy): Eukaryota > Viridiplantae > Streptophyta > Pinopsida > Pinales > Pinaceae > Pseudotsuga > Pseudotsuga menziesii. Next base: position 227,112 of record LPNX010836665.1, on the reverse strand, counting down.
AAATGTGTTTTTTAGTCTCTCGAGACAAGTCGCCCCTAAAAGTAAGGAGAATTTGGCCCTATTGGGTTATTAGGATTCTCCACTAATTAGTATAAATATGGGAGGCGCCTCACTCATTTGAACACACACATAATCAAGCAATTGTGCTAGAGTGAGAAGAAATAGTCCATCTGAAGGAGAGGAAGCAATCTAGTCGTGTTCTTTGGTTCTTACACTATACTTGGGTGAAGTCTATACATAGGAAGTTTTGTTGGGTTTTTCCCCACGAGGGTATCCCAGGATAAATCTTTGTGTTCTCTTTTGTGTTGTTGTGCTTGTTATTCTTTCAGTGATCCTTTGCTCTATTTGATTAGAAAACTTAACATGGTATCAAAGCCAACCTGAAAGAAGGCATTGTGTAGCAACTCTGACAATTCAACAAGTTAGGGTTCACTATTATGGAGACCTCCCTCCACAGATCAGTTGAAAGATAAGGACCATTCAACTCACCCTATGAGGGCGTATCTTTTTGTCGAAGCAAATTTTCATTCTGAGGATTTTCACTTTTTGACATATCACTACAGCCAAGAAAAACTAGGGCAGCATATTTTTCAAGGTTCCATACTCATATTCTGAAAAATCAAGATACACTCTAGATCGCCTTATGGAGGCACGTCTTTTCCTCCTCTCAAACACATAAGTGATCTCAGCTAAAAAATTAGGGTTTCCTAGTCAAACCCTAGGTCATCCTAAAGTTGGTTCCGGAAAAAATCTTCGAACAAGTAAGTATTATCTCCTATTTTTCCATTTGAGGTCCTCATTCTTTAAATATGACAAACAATACCAAGCTAGATGAAAATATTGAGGGAGCAGAGAATTTCAGAGCATGGAAGTATAGAATTATGCTCATCCTTGAAGAGCATGACCTAGATGGATACATCAAAGAAGAGATCAAGGAACCATACGGAGAAGAGGAGAAATCCAAGAAAAAGAAGGATATGATCAAAATCAAGAGGATTGTAGATAACTCTATTAAGGATCAATTGATCTCCCAAGTGTCCTAAAAGAATACTCCAAAGGAAGTGTTTGATGCACTAATCAATATGTTTGAGGGGAAAAACATCAACATGAGAATGACCTTGAGAGACCAACTCAAGGGTGTGAATATTCAAAAGGAATAAACCATGCAATCATACTTGTCCATAGTATCTCATATTAAAGAACAATTAGAAGCCATTGGTGACATGGTAGAAGAATCTGAAGTTGTGATTATCACTCTTAATGGTCTTCCAAGAGAATGGGATTCCTTTATCATAGGAATATGTGTTAGAAGAAAGCTAACCAAATTCAGCAAGCTATGGGAGGAATGTTTACAAGAAGAATGAAGGTTAGGAAATAGAGAAGAGAGGTTAAATGAAGATGAATATCAATCTCTAGTTGTGCATACAAAGAATTGAAGGAATAAAAGGAAGGATCGGGGATCTCCCATAAGTAGATCACTAGAACTCAAAAGAGGTAAGAAGTTTAAGGAGGATTACTTATCCTATGAATGTTATACTTGTCATAAGTTAAGACATATCTCCAGACATTATCCACTTAGCAAGAACAACTTCAAAAAGAAGAACGGAAAGTTCCATGCCCATGTAACTGAAGAAAATGATTCAGATGAAGAAAAGATCAGAGACAATGAAAACTCTGATGAATAATATGTCTTAGTATCAGCCCTCACATGATCTATCTCTCATGGAAGTTATACTTGGATCATAGACAGTGGTGCTTCCAAACATATGATAGGCCACATAGATTCTCTCTCATGCCTCACTCAGAAAGATTATCCACACAAAGTTCATTTCAGAGATGACTATCAATATCCTATTAAAGGAATGGGAGAAGATTCCTACAAGTTGAAATCTGGTAAGTCCATGAAATGAAAGAAGTATTATATGTTCCAGGTCTAAAGAAGAATCCTCTTTCTATATCAACTCTAGACAAGAAAGGCTTCCGAGTTTCCTTTGTAGATGATGAAGTTCTTATGTGATCAAAAGGAAAAACTATAGATGATGCAGTTGTAATATGTATTGAAGAAGGAGGGCTCTACAAACTAAAAGGACATATAGACTCATCTTTCACACCTTGCACCATCAGTCCATGTGAACTATGGCATAGAATACTTACTCATATAAACTACAAAGCATTACCAATTGTGAGCAAGGTAGTAACAGGTCTACCAAAAATCCAGATCAATAATGAAGGGGTATGCAAAGGGTGTGCCCAAGGGAAGAACACCAAGAATCCATTTCCAAGCAATAATAGTAAAGCAAAAGGGATCCTAGAGATTGTCCCCTCAGACATGTGCGGACCAATATCAACTACTTCCTTAAGCGGGTATATCTATTATGTTAACTTTATTGATGACTACTCACATAATACTTGGATATATTTCTTGAAAAGGAAAGATGAAGTGTTTGAAAAGTTCAAAGAGTTAAAAGCTCTCGTAGAGAATCTCTATAAAAAGAAGATTGAGATATTAAGATCAGATAACAGAGGAGAATTCACTTCAACTGAATTCAAGGACTTCTGCAAAGAAGTTGGGATTAAGAGGGAGCTTACTACATCCTATAATCCTCAACAAAATGGAGTAGCAGAAAGGAAGAATAGATCTATCATGGAAGCAGTCAAACCCATGATTCATGGTCAAGATCTACCCATGTATTTATGGGTTGAAGCAACAAACACTGCATTCTATGTTCAAAACAAATTATCCCACAGTGCGCTTGGAAACAAAGCTCCAAAAGAAATGTTTACTAGTGAAAAGATCAAAGCCGGACTCCTCGGGAAAGAAGGGAATATTTGTTGGGTATAGCGATCAGTTGAAAGCATACAAAATATATATTCTAGGTTTTTCGTAAAATTGAGGTCGTTAGAGATGTCACATTTGATGAAGATGCAACCTTCAACAAATCCAGAAAGACCCACGTGGATGAAGAAGAACAAGAAACTCCCACAGTAGTAGAGATCAATAAACCACCCATCATAGATGAAGAAGATCCTATACCATAAGTTCAGGACATGGTAGAACCACAAGAAACTATAGAGACACCTTATGAAACAATATCAACAAGAAAAAGGCCAACTTGGGCTCGTGATATATTTCAAGAAGCAGAAAGATATGGTGCACCAGAAGGAAGAAAGGGACTAAGACTCCACTCCAACTACGTAGCATTAATGTGTAATATTTTGATTAAGAACCTACATCTTTTGAATAAGCCTCAAAGAAGAAGGAATGGATGGATGCCATGATTGAAGAATACTAATCTATCTTAAATAATGATGTTTGGGAAGTGGTGCCAAGACCAAAGGACAAGTCAATGGTCTCTTCCAAATGAATTTTTAAGACAAAGCATTGAGCTGATGGTAGTATTGAAGAATTCAAAACAATATTGGTTGCACGAGGATTCTCTCAAAAAGAAGGGATTGATTATGAAGAAAATTTTGCTCTAGTAGCCAAATAGACCTCAATCAGAACCATTCTTACTTTGGCCTCTAAGATGAAATGAAATTACATCAAATGGATGTAAAGACATCCTTTATAAATGGTGTCATAGAAGAAGAAGTATATATTGAACAACCTCCATGTTTTGAAACACATGATAAGAAAACACATGTGTGGCAACTAAAGAAAGCATTATATGGATTAAAGCAAGCACCTAGAGCATGGTATAGAATAATTGATGACTTACTGATGAGCCTAGGCTTTACGAAAAAGTAAAGTAGATTCCAACCTTTACTATAATATTGAAGATGATGGAATCATGATATTACTACTGTATGTAGATGATCTATTTTTAACAGGAAAGGAGAAACTCATCAGTGGATTTAAGAAGGATCTTGTGACATAATTCGAAATTAAAGGTCTTGGCATGATGCATTATATTTTAAGACTTGAAGTATGGCAGTTTCCAGATGAAATTTTCCTAAACCAAGGAAAATATTCAGTTGAAACCCTAAAGAGATTTGGGATGTTGGATTGTAAGGCAATGAACACTCCGATGGTGACAAAACTGAAGCTCCTAAATGATGACTCTTGAGAAAGGATAGATGTCACACTATATAGACAGATTATCGGCGCACTGATGTACTTAACAAATACAAGACCGGATATATGTTTTGTCATGAATACATTAAGTCGGTATATGGTAGAACCCAGGCATGTTCACTTAGTTGCAGTAAAACAGGTGATGAGGTACATAAAGGGTCCATTGTATTATGGCCTCACATATACAACTGATAGTGAGTTTAGAATATGTGGATAAATTGATTTAGATTGGGATAGAAGTGTTGAAGACATAAAAATCACTTCAGTATGTTGTTTTAGTTTGGGATCATGTGTGATCTCATGGCTTAGTAAAAAGCAGACCAGTGTTGTGCTTAGTAAAATGGATGTTGAATACATTGCAGCATGTTTAGCCTATAAAGAAGCAATATGGTTTCACAAATTGTTGTCATGATTGTTTGATATTGAAATGGATGCAACTAATATTTATTAGGACAACCAGAGTTGCATCAAGTTAACAGAGAACCCTATGTTCCATGATAAGTCAAAGCACATAGAGATAAAGTATCATTACATCCGGGAAATGGTGTAGAGAAGAGCCATAAAGCTCCAGTATGTTCATACAGAAGAACAAGTTGCAGATGTGTTAACTAAGCCTCTGTCTCATGTGAAGTTTGAATATTTTAGAGACAAGCTTGGTGTAGTCTCAAAAGGACCTCACTAGAAAGAGGGAGTGATGATAAGAATTGTTATTGATGATGAGATGGAAGATTAAAGTGCCTATAGAATATTTTGTGGTTTGGCATTCATTTGCAAACATTGTGGTGTTGCATTCATTTGCAGACGTTATTCTCCCGCTTCATTTGCAGACGTTGTCATCCTGCATTCATTTGCAAACATTGTGGTCTTGCATTCATTTGTGAACGTTGTGCTCTGGAATTCATTTGTAAACGTTGTGGTCCTGCATTCATTTGTGGACATTGTGGTCCTGCATTCATTTGCAAATGTTGTGGTCCTACAGTCATTTGCAGACAATCCAACATCTTTTGATGATGTGGGTGATTTCGCATTAAGTTGTGAATGTTGTGTTTATTGTAGCTGATGTGATGTGATGCGACCAGATGTGATGCTTGTGATGATGTGATGAGATGTGATTCTCATAATGATGTGACGAGATGTGATGCTCATGATGATGCGACAACATGTGATGCTTTTAATGATGCAATGAGATGTGATGTTCATGACGATGCGACCGGATGTGATGTGATGTGATGTTTATGATGATGTGTCGAGATACAATAATCATGATGTGATGATTGAGATGTGAAGTTCCATCATGGCGATATTCCATGGATAATGATAAGATGATACAGTTGTGAAAACTTCCTACGGCGTATAAACTTACAAGTCAGTTGTACAGATGTATTGTTGTGTTATAGAATACCCTCCTTGTTAAGAGGGAGTGTTAAAGAAATGTAACTACGGAAGATATTCTATTTTGTATTATTATGGTTATTACCCCTTTCAAAGATGTTTTTCCTTTGATTAGAGATTTCATTGATTTAATTGTTCATGTAAAGTATTGAGGTAAAACCTCTGTTGTAAGTCGGGTCATTAGTACCCACAAAAGTATTATTAAAATGTGTTTTTGAGTATCCCAAGTTAAGGCGACCCTGGAAAAAAGGACAAGTCGGCCATGTTGGGTTATTAGGCCTCTCCATTGATTAGTGTAAATAGGGGAGGCGCCTCACTCATTAGAACACACACAGACTCAAGCAATTGCGCTAGAGTGAGAAGAAACAATCCACTTGGAGGAGAGGAAGAGTCTAGTCTTGTTCTTTGGTTCTTACACTGTACTTGGGTGAAGTCTATACATAGGAAGTTTTGGTAGGTTTTTCCCACGAGGGGTTGCCATGAAAAATATTTGTGTTCTCTTTTGTGTTGTTGTGCTTGTTATTCTTTCAGTGATCCTTTGTTCTATTTGATTAGAAAACTTAACACTATCATTCTACTATGAACCACCTTATTTCACTTAAGACCATTGTAGAGAAGTATCACAATAACAAACCTTTTTTTATGTGCCCCTTTGTTGACATTAGAAAAGCATTTGACACGGTGATCAGAACTAACCCTTGGAATAGAATATAAGCGTTAAAAATTCATTTTTGGCTTGAGAATTATTGCGGTAAGGTTGCACAAGAATGTTAATGTCAAGTTTATGAACTATGAGAGATGGTCAAACTAAATCAATTGTAAAATAAGATTCAAGCAAAGTTGTACCCTACACCCTACCCTTTTGGTATATACACTGACAAGTTAGAGGGTTGTTTGGAGTATGCAAGTTGTGTTGACATGATTCCAACTAGTATAGTCATCATCCTTCTTCTCTATGTTGATGATATTGTTCACATGGTGAGGAGTCCTTATGATCTCGACAAGAAAATAAAAATTCTCAACAATTTATGCTTTAATACATGTATGACCATTAATTTTGACAAACAAAGGTTTTGCCAATCAAATCCAAAAATATCACTATGCTAATTTCATGTATGACAATAATAGCTTGGAGGAAGTGACTTCATACAAATATCTAAGAATTGATCTCCATCACAAGCTTAATTGGAACTATAGCATTAAGAAAAAGCTAAATGGAGGGTGGAAAGATTACTTTGTACATGAAAACAATTGTAAATCAATGAACCTTTGGCATTGGGGTAATAAGATACTCCTCTTTGAAACTCTTGTCACTCATGTTAGCTTTTATGGATGTGAAGATTTTGTTTGTATAATCTCTAGCAAACAATGGAGAATGATAGAGCAAATCCAAAAGTTTTTTATAGCATATAATCTCAATATTAAAGGCAATACACCATATCATATCATCCTCGTAAAACTGAGTATCTCCCCCATTGAGAGCATGGATATGACCAGGTACTTGATATAGAAGAACAAGATAAACAACATGGAAGAAAAGAGCCTTCTTGAGATTGCTTTAAAATCCAGTCAAAACCATCTATGGCTCAAGTGAGGTTGGAATAAAAATGCCAAGTCTTGGCTAAGTCATTGGGGAGTCAAGGAATAGGTCATTCTATAGAATATAGACAATATTAAGAACATTATTCCATCTAAACTTAAGGATAAGTTATGGTGTAATAAAGAATTAAAGGACAAGAGACAATTGATATGTTAATAATTCATATGCTTAGCTAGATATCATTAGTGTTTAATTGAGGAACAAAACTCCTCTATTTATACTCTTTTTGTCACTTGACATTTAACCTAACAATTTGGCCCCACTAAACTAACTGGGCTGACTTCACCTAGGAAATCTCAAAATAGTATTATATTATATTCATTAGGGTACTATTGACTCGACTTACAATGGAGGATTTACCTTGTGACTCTATGATGACCAAATACAATAGTAACATCCCTACGGAGGAATAAGACATCTCCCTTGGGGTAAATCATTAAAATACATTTAGAATATTCTTCGAAGTTACAATATTTCAACACTCCCCCTTAACGAGAAGGGCATTCTACTGACAACAACATCATCAACTATAGGAGTAGCGAGAGAGAGAGAGCATATTTAGCAGTATCAAGGTAATACATCTATACGTCATAGTAAGTTTTCAACTATCATCAGCTACTGAAACAATTACTAGAATATCTTCAATATCTTAAGTACCAGAACATCATCTTCTACAACACCGAGTCTTCATCTTCTGCAGCACTCGATCACTTGATCCTTCACAACAACAATTCAATCTTTCGATCCCTTGTAGCAACACTTCTATCATCTTGATCCTTTGTAACATCACTTCAATCTTCTTGATCCTTTCCAACAACACTTTGATCTTCTCGCTCCTTTGCAGCAGCACTTCGATCTTTTCGATTCTTTGCAGCAGCACTTCGATCTTCTTGATCATTTGCAGCAGCGCTTCGATATTCTTGATCCTTCGGCACAATACTACCTGCAGTACACATGATCTCTTTGTGGGATGACATATCCCTCTCACTTTAGGACATAAGTCCAAGCATAATGCAATCCTCATCAGCCTACTCGCCCTTAACAAGGAGGGTCCATAGTATTGACCAATTGGATCGTCTGCAAATGAATGCAGGACCATATCGTATGCAACTAAATGTAGATCTCATCCGTAGATGAATGCAAGACCTATCATCTGCAACTGAATGCAAGACTCAATGTAGACCATCCTCAACTTGTTAAGGCTAGGACCACTCCAAGCAAGTGTTATACTACGACATCTACATATGAATGTAGGATCACTCTCTTTGCAAGAGTATCTTCTGCAACTTTGGATCTCATCCACAACTGAATGCAAGACCTGTCATTTGTAAGGACTCATCGTAGAGCATCCTCAGCTTTAAAGCTAGGACAACTCCCAAGCGAGTGTTATTCTATGACATCTACAAATGAATGTAGGTACACTCTCCATGCGAGAGTATCGTCTACAACTACATATCTCATCTGCAACCGAATGTAGGTCCTGTCGTCCATAAGGACTCATCGTCAAGCATCCTCAGATTTAAAGCTACGACCACTCCCAAGTGAGTGTTATTCTATGACATATACAAATGAATGTAGGTACACTCTCCATGCGAGAGTATCATCTGCAGGACCATCCTTAGCCGATAACATCTAGGACCACTCTCAAGAGCAGAGTGTTATTGTCTGCAATAACATCTTCAAAATAGGATACTGTCATCCACAAGTGAATGTCAGACCTCATCATCATCAGGCGCACTTGGCCTCTTTTGTACTAGAGCATCACTACCATCCCATCACCAATGACAATCTCATCATCACTCGCCCTTTCCAGGGAAGATCCATATCATCAACCTGCTACCCCTTTTTTGGAGGAGGTTTCATATCTTCGACCTGTTCCATCTTTTCAAGGAGGGTCCATATGTTCATCGTTCCTCATTGTGAGGAAAGTTTGTATCATCAGCATTAATGTTCCTCCTTGCCAGGATGGATCTATATCATCTGTGTTCCTCCTTGCGAGGAAAGTATTTTCGAACTACACCATGTTTGTCACGAAAGTATTCAAACTTTACTCGAGATAGAGGCTTGGTCAGCACATCAACAACTTGCTCATCGGGACTCACATGCTAGAGTTTTATAGCTCCCTTCTGTATCATATCCCTTATGTAAAAATATCGGATTTCTATGTGCTTTGATTTATCATGGAACATAAGATTCTTTGTCATCTTTACACAACTCTGGTTGTCACATAGAATCATTGTGGTATCCAACTCCATGTCAAATAGATCTGACATCATCTTTCAAAGCCATATCACTTCACAATTAGTGGAGCAAGCTACTATGTACTCTGCTTGAGTCATGCTGAGAGAAACATTGAATTGTTTCTTGCTAAACCATGAGATCATGGCGGATCCCAGACAATAACATCCACCTGAGGTGCTCTTTCTGTTTGTGACACTTCCTACCCAATCTGCATCTGTGTATCCATAAAATTTGTAGTCATGATCTCTATCATAGTATAGTTCAAAGTCTATCATACCTTTTAGGTAGCTCATCACATGCTTTGCAACTATTAGGTGAAATCGTCTATGTTTAACTAGATACTGACTCAATGTGTTCACAACAAAGCATATATATGGCCTTGTATTTGTCAGATACATCAACGACTCAATAATCTATATGTACTAAGTCATATCCACTAACTCTGATGATTCATCAGATAATAGCTTTAGGTTGGTATCCATGGGTGTGGCCATGGCTTTACAATCCAACATATCAAATCTTTCCAAGATTTCCACTGCATACTTTCCCTGGTTCAGAAAAATTCCTTCTGGGATCTACCACACTTCTAGCCCAAGAAAATAGTGCATCAATCCAAGATCTTTCATCTCGAATTCTTCAGCTAGCTTCTTCTTGCAATATGCAATATGTTTCTCATTTCCTATCAGAAATAGATCATCCACATACAACAATAGTATGACAGGTTCATCATCCATAACCTTCATGTAAAGATTAGGATCAGCTTTACTTTTGGTAAATCCCAAGCTTGCCAATAAGCTATCTATTCTTCCATACTAAGCTCTAGGAGCTTGCTTTAGTCCATACATAGCCTTTTTCAACTTACATACATGAGTCACTCTGTCTTCGATTTCAAATCCGTGTGGTTGTTCGATGTATACTTCTTCCTCAATCACACCATTCAGGAAGGTTGTCTTTACATCCATCTAGTGTAGATCCCACAACTTCATCGTAGAAGCAAGTGCCATGATGGTTATGATGGAAGTGTACCTTGCTATTGGAGCAAATGTCTCTTCATAATCAATTCCCTCTTTTTGAGAGAATCCTCTGGCCACAAATATTTCCTTGTATTTTTCAATACTTCCATCAACAACATGTTTTATCTTGTAGATTCACTTTGAATATACCACACTCTTGTTTTCTGGTTTGGGTACTATATCCCAAACATTATTCTTCATTATTAACTAGTACTCTTCCGTCATTGCCTCCACCCATTATTTCTTTTATGTGGCTTCCTCGTAGTTTGTGGGTTCTTGATCTACAAAATCACACATCAAAGCTACGTAGCTGGAGAATGGGTTTGATCTATTGCTTGTTCTTGTGGAGCCTTCTGAAGATCCATACTTCTCTGCTTCTTGTATGATTTCTCTTACCCAAGCAGGTTTTCTCTTTCGAGATATATCCATAGTAGGGGGTTCCCGAGGTTCTAGCGTATCATGATCTTCTGATGCTACTATTTCAGGAGAGGGTTCAACTTCTACCTTTCTGGGAGGTACATCCTCTTCATGTACTTCTTCAAGTTGACACCTTCTGGATTTCTTAAGAGTTGTTTCTTCGTCAAATGTTACATCCCTACTAATCTCTATATGGTGGAATCCTGAAATGTATATCCTAAAGGCTTTGGAGACTTCACAATATCCAACAAATATTTCCTTCTTTCCAAAAGGATCCAACTTGGTTCTCTTTTCTCTCGAAATATGAACATATACCAAATGACCAAATATTTTGAGATGGCTCACTTCATATTTCTCTCTTGTATACATTTCTTTAGGATTCTTGAATCCAAGAGCACTGTGAGATAATCTATTATGCACATACAAATTTGTTATTGTTGCTTTAGCCCACAGATGCATGGGAAGGTCTTGGTCATGAACCATTGTCTTCACTGCTTCCATAATGGTTATATTCTTTCTTTCCCCAACACCATTATGTTGGGGATTGTAGGGAGTAATTAGTTCCCTCTTGATTCCTACTTCTTTGCAAAGTGCTTCAAATTCTTTTGAAGCATATTCTCAACCATTATTTGATATGAGTGTCTTGATTCTTCTTTCTGAATGGTTTTTTATCAAGGCTTTGAATTCCTTGAATTTCTCAAACACTTCACTCTTTGTCTTCAAGAAGTATATCCATGTATTTCTTGAATAGTCATAAATGAATGTGACATAATACTCATATCCACTTAAATATGTGGAGGGCATAGGACCACATACATTATAATGAATTAATTCCAATGTACCTTTAGTGTTTGTTTCACTTTTCAGAAATGGGTTCTTGATGTTCTTTCCTCTTGCACATCCTTTGCAAGTACCTTCATGATCAATCTTCAAATATGGTAAACATGTTACCACCTTTCTCACATAGGGTAGTGCTCTATAGTTGATGTAAGCAATCTTTCTATGCCATAGTTCACTTGAGCTAGTGGCCTCATGGATAAGGGTTGTTTATGGATGTCCCTTGAGTTTGTACAGTCCTCCTTCTTCTTCACCAATGACCACACCATCTTCAAGTGTCTTTCCTTTGGTCGACATGAGTGCTTGTCCATCTATAAAAAGCAACTATATATCCTTTCTTATCTAATGCTGAGATGGAAAGTAAGTTCTTTTTCAAACCTGGTACATAAAGTACTTCCTTCATCTTCATGGAGGTTCCCGAGTCAGGCTTGTAGCTTAATTCACCAATGCCTTTGATGGGATATTGATAGTCATCTCCTAATGCTACTTTTTGAGGAGATTTCTTTTCTTCAAGTCTTGACAGAGTTTGCTTCTTCCATGTCATGTGTTTTGAAGCACCACTATTAATAAGCCATGTATCTTCTCAGGTATTACAGACCCATATAGTGTAGAGAATAGTACATATTCTTCTTTTGCTTGTCTTTTTCGAGGTCTTTCTTCTTCTTCTTCTTCTTCATCTCATCTTCAGCTAGATGAGCATGATGTCTTTTGTTGTTGTTCTTATTCAATGGACACTCTCTGGAAAGGTGTCCTATCTTATGACAGTTGTAACATTGATATTTGGAGTAGTATTTCTTCTTATTGTTTTCTCTTTTCCTTTGAAGCTTCTTTGGAGGTCTATACTCCTTCTGACTATCCTTCTTGAAGTTTGACTATCTTCTTCTTCTGGTATGGGTGGCTAGAGCTTGATCATCTTCTTCAAGTAGAGATTCTCTGTTAGCTACTCTAGCTTCCCCTTGGATGCAGTCTTCCCATACAATGTCAAACTTCATACTGTTTTTCTTCTGGAACACATAGTTTGTATGAATGACTCTCGAGGTCTAGTGAAGTCATGACTAGTTCATATTCATCAAGGGAGTCTTGGGGCCATCTTATCTAAGAGGTCACTAAAAATTGAAATTTATCAAAATGAAAAGCTAACCTTACGAGGAGATGCACTTGACTGAGGTGAGTTGGTTGGTCCACTTGATTTCTAGAGATCCCAAATCTTCACCCTTCAAAACTTGTTTGTGAGGTTTCAGTTTCTGGAGATTTCTGGTTCTAGTTTTCTGTAGTTTTCTAGTTTAGGGAAAAACTAGGGTTTGGATTTCCCAGAGATTCACCCACTCAAAAAATTTGATCCAGGGCTCAATAGATGGGCTATAGGGAGGCGCAACTTTCTATGCAAGTAGATCTTCAAAATTCCAAATTTTACAAAAACCCTAATTTCTTGCCCAAGGGAGAGGAGAGAGAGTTTCACCTTGTGAAAGTTGTTCTATTCAGGCTAGCTTTGATACCATGTTAAGATTTCATATTCTTAGCTACATATCATTAATTTTTAATCCAAATTCACAACAGTAGCATATGCATAATCACTGAAAGAAACACAGTCACAAGATAAACATAGATTTATCCCGGGAAACCCTCAAGGGGAAGAAAACCCAACAAAACTTCCTTTGTATAAGATGTATAAGATAAAACCCCAAAATAGGTAATCCTCCTCCTTGTTGGTATCTCTCTCTCTCTCTCTCTCTCCTATGTGCAATACGCAAGTACAAGTCTGTGTTCAAATGAGGAACACAACTCCTCTATTTATACTCTTTTTGTCACTTGACATTTAACCTCATAAGTCGGCCCCACTAAACTGACTGGGTCGGCTTCACCTAGGAAATCTCAAATCAATATTATATTATATTCATTAGGGTAATATTGACCCGAATTACAATGGAGTCTTTACCTCATGACTCTATGATGACCAAATACAATAGTAACATCCCGACGGAGGAATAAGACATCTCCCTTGGGGTACATCAGTAAAATACATTTAGAATATTCTTCGAAGTTACAATATTTCAACATAATATACTACGAGGAGGTGATCAATCCTAATCTAGTAGATCAAAAGTATCTCTTTGTTTTAACTAGCACAAAGAAGAAAATCAACGTTGCTACAACAAGAACAAATTATCATGAGCTCCATTGTGAAAGAGGGTGTAGGACAATTCCCCCGAACGAAAGAATTTGTCATCTTTATGACACTAATAGGGTTGAAGATCAAAACCTCTTATATTATATTGTATACACTCACATTAGATCACAATTTCAAAACAATTGTTACAATATTGACCTTCCTAATCCTTTAACTCATCACAATTATGGTGATTTAGAAATGTTTCTTATAAATTTTATCAAACACACAAAAAATTCTAAAGAAAACTTAGCGATTCTTTACCTTTTTAAAGGTAAGATAAACTAAAGTTAAAAAAAATATTGTGTTAATAATCTTCTTAGATTCAGCGATGGCGGAGCGGCTCTCTGAACCGCGGCTAGGGTTTCCCTAGCCACCGCCTCCCTTGCTACACAAAGCAGGCTGGATCGTTGGCTGCCGTCCCTTCACGCCTCGGCGTGGGGCTCCCTTTGGCTGCCCCTTCTCCTTGTGGTTTTAGCGTGGAGTTCTCTCAGGAAATGGGCTCTCATGCCCAGCTCGCCGCCTTCAAGGCCCTTGTTCAAGCTGCCGCTCCTCAGGAAACTTCTCACTCTTGATCCAAGTTCATGAAAAAGATGGACAAGATCTCTTCTCTGGAGCTCTCTCCTACGGATCCATGCCAAAAAGCTCTCATCCTCTCTGAGAAATCCCTCATTGGTAAGTTCACAGGGTTGTGGCCCAACCCTAAGGTGGTGGAGCTCTAGATCGCAGAACATTGGAACCCTCTTCTGCAAGGATAGGTCTCTCTCTTTGTAGCTGGACGAGGGTTTTTTGTATTCCTATTTTCAATTAAAGAAGAAAGAGACCTAGTCTTTTGTTCCGGTCCTTTCTTCATGGGATCAAGAGGTTTGTTCTTAGCCCCATGGTCTCTGGGGTTTAACCCAGAAGCAGAGATCACTGCCGCTCCAGTCTGGGTAAGACTCCCTAACCTCCCTCTTCATCTTTGGGGGAAAAGCACTCTAATTGGCATTCGTAATAAGCTAGGACGCTATCTAGATACTGCAGAACCAAAAGGGGGTCAGTACATATGTGCCCGTATCTGCGTAGAGGTGAATCTAGAAAAAGGGCTCCCGGAGGCCCTAAAGCTCACATTAGGAGAATGGAGCCTCATTCAAGATCTGGATTATGAGGAGATCCCTTTCAAATGCAAATTTTGTCATGTATACGACCACTTCACCAAAAGCTGCCCCAAGCTTACAAAACCACAGAAACCAGCAAATATCCCAACTTCCAAAGATACAGAGTTCCAAACGAGTTCTAATTGATGTCGTCCTCCCCGGCGAAAGGAGCCTCAAACATCTGAACACAAGGTTTCTCCTCAAGATCATTATCCTCTTGCAGATACTCCACAGCCGAAAATCAAAAATAGTTTTGAAGTTCTCCAGGAAGATGAAGCACAAGAATATGAAGCTGCGGATGTCCCGGAGCACGGCATCCCTAGTCCCCTTGGCTCCTTGGAGGCAGCTAAACAAGCTTCTCCAAAACCTGCTTCTTCAGGTTCTAAGAAAGATCCCATCGCTTTGGTTCACGAGAGCCCAGCCCAGGCAAGACTGGCATCCTCGGTCCCTTCGTCAGAGGGAAATTCTGAATCCAAAGACTTTTAAGCTCCTTCTCCTCCCCTCACCAGAGGGCGAAAGACAAATAAAGAATGTAGAGAAAAGGAATCAACCTCAAACATCAACTCGGGCTCCCAGAAGAAATTGGATCCTTTCATTAAGGGGCATTTCTCCTCTCCGCCTATTTAATGTTTTGTTTCTGTATTCTTCTCTGCTCACAATTCGTGAGAGTCTACTCTTGCAAGCAATCCTTTTCTTGGAATAGCATCAGAAGCATTTGGGATTCACTTCTCAAAGCACTCATAAGAAGGCTGACTGTTCTGATAGAGGCCATTAGCCTTCTTTTTCTGAATTCCCCTTTTTATGCCTGGCTGGGCTACAACCATTTTTAATCAATCAAAAATTTTCAGTTTCTGTTAAAAAAAAGATAAACTAAAGTTGGTATCGAAAAACATTAATAACCACCACTACCATATATATATATAGATAACGACGTAGGGTTCTTGTTCATGTGTCGCGGCAACAACCGTGGCATTTAAGTTCCTGTGCAGAGGCCTTCGTGACTAGTTTCACTAGTCTTTTGGTTTTTGATCTTTAGTCTTTGTCGTTTACCTTTTGGC
>LPNX010836665.1:131293-211110 GCA_001517045.1 Pseudotsuga menziesii | reverse complement strand
CCTACGTTTTTTATCCCCGTTCTTTTGGTTCTATTTTGGTTATTTTTTTGTTGTGTGGGAAATGACAAAGAGGCGGTCAGGGTTACCTATGAAGCTTGGTGGGTCTTCCCTAGGGCCTCCTTTTCATGCTAAACCTTGTGTGAAGAAGAAGGCAAGGCCCATTAATCTAGCACTGGGCAAGGATGTTTCTATGAACGAGGTGGTTATGTTTTCAGACTTTGCTTTGGTGGGTCATTTTGCTAGTAGGAACATGGGTCACAAAACCCTAACGAAGTGGGTTTCCACCAATTAGTCTTGTGTTCTTGGCTACCTATCCTAGTGCTTTGTACTGGCTAAGGGTTGGGTTGGAGCCATGTTCAAAAAAGCTGAGGATGTTTCCTCTATTTTGGAAGAGGTTTGTTCTTGGGGGTCTATCATGATGAAGCTCAAGCATTGGTCACCATTCTTTGATGCCAAACATGAGAAGACCTGCTCTAGACCCATTTGGGTCTTTCTTCCTGGTTTTCCACCAAATTTATGGTGGACGAGAAATTGGGGACTTTCTTCAAAGTTGATATGAGCTTCAAGAGGACATGGATGATGACCATGGCCCGTGTCTTAGTTAATATCGATCTCTAGGTTGGTTTGGCAGCATGGCTTACTATCTCAAAGGGTGACCTGATCTATTCCTAGAAGCTTGACTATGCTGGTGTGCCTTTCATATGCATCCCCTATCATAGGTATGGACATCTTATGAAAACATGTTCTCTCTGTTTTTGTTATGTAGCAGCTCAGTCTGTGGCGAATATATCTCATATGTAGGATGTGGATGGACCTATGGTTTCTAGTCTAGATGTGGATTTCAATTTGATGACCTTGGTGCCTTCAATGTCATCCTTTGGTTCTATCATGGGTTCTCTCCAGGTTGGGGGCGTGGGGGAAGCAGTAAATCTTTCCTCCCCTTATGATGCTATCGGTATCCCTCTCGTGGCCTTTGTGTTCATAGTCGAGGTTGTTTGATGCCTTTATCACTTATTTGCATGGCCACGAGACCTCTTTGGTTCTCTTGAACTCATCAACATGTGACATGCCCATGCATTCACCTGCTCTTGCTTTGTCTTCAATCACTCTGGGTGGCAAGTTCATTGGCTCACTTTCCTTCGGTTCTCTTCCCTCTGAGTCGTTCTTGGAGCTTCTTTCTAAATCTATGACACCTCTTGTTACTTTGTCGATTGATGCAACTACGATGGTTTTCGGCCTGATTGTGAACGAATTAGAAAATCCAACATCAATTTAATCTAATACAAATTTATAAAATAGAAAATAAATTTTAACAATTTTGATGTACTCATATTTCTTAATTTTATATCCATTTATTTGAGGGTGAGTTGAAAATAGAGAAATTCAACTTTTTTATATGTTTTTTAAAGCAAAGTTTTACTTTAATTCCTTTATTTTGAAATTTTTTTTTAAGTTATTTTTTTTCAAAATTTCATAATCAAAATTCCAACCAAAAACTATAATTAAATTTATCCACTTTTTCATTTTAATAAATATCCATTCATTTTAATAAATATTCGATATTAACATGCATAAAACGTTAGGTTTAATCAATGCGCTCACGTGTAATAAAATGTTGGCAATGGCTTTGCTTTAAGATTCTCCATGTCGCTATCTTGTTTCGATGTAGAAAGAAATATCTTTGACTAAGATTAAGAAGTGTAATGTGCAAATTAATGATGCAAGTCATGGGCATGAGCTCCATGTGAGCTCCATGTGATATCACCATCCACACATTTCAAACACCCTTGTACTATGTGACCTACTACTTGGATCTTATGCTTGGAATTTTTATTTGTTTACTGTATACCATTATGAAAGGGACATATATTTATAATTTTGTCAAAGTTATATATATATATATTTATTTATTTATGGAAATGTTAAATGATTTTTACTTTTAAAATTTAATTATATAATTTTTGGTTAAATTAAAATCTTCCATTACTAATTGAATTTGCATAAATAAATTATGTGTCCACAAAATATCTTTATTGCATCAAGATTTTGCAATTTCAATAACTTGTATTTACAATTCCAAATTATTCTCAATTTTTTATTAGATTTTGAACAAAATGGTCACATGCATTACCCATACACATACATATAAATTAAAGTTTATTGTTGTATTTTTCATGAACTTCAAAAATAATAAAATAAAACCCAAAAAGGTTGGATGTAATTGTAAGGGATGTGGACTCTTTCACCAATTATCAAAGTCCAACTTCTTTTACCATTTCATTTAACACCTTAAGATAATGATAATTGGGCACTTGGAGGTAATGGTCAAATGCGTGTAACACACATAATACTACATACATACACACATTAGTGTATCTCCATGTTCTTGTTGAGGTATGTCAAATGATAGATTTACCTAATACCTTAAGGTAGCCATGAGGGCACCCATAGAACATAAACGAGGCATGCATAGACCACACACAAATATGTAGACCAAAGCCTACCTCGTCTTCTTGTTAAGACCTTTAGTCAACATGGTTGATGTTTTACCTAAAAGCTTTTTGTTTTCATGATGGAGACTATGTTCAAATCCCATAGAGGACATGTTGTGACAATGTACCTTGCGCAATAATAATACAGAGGGCAGAGATGAGTTTCATAGCTCTTCAAAAATCAACAAAACCAATTAACTACAAAAAAAACCATAGCTTTCATCAATAAATTTGCGTTTGGCTCATACTCATAAGCACAAGGTCTCAAGTTCCACCCCTCACACAACCTGTGTAGGTCTATGAGATCTTCGTTTACATAACACAAAAGATTAAGGAAACATATACCTTTTCAAACACCTTGATCTAATGCTTTGGTTACATACTCATATCCACAAATATGAGATCTTATGTTCTATCCTTCATGCACCCTACCTAAGTCTACAACATCTTTGTTTACACATGAATACCAAATTAAGGAAGTAGGTACCTTAATATCTCATTATTCAATCAAATATACAAAGACACCATGATCTTGTTAACTTGCAGAGGAGCATTCAATGTTGAATTTCTTTTCAAATCAAAATATTCAATCTTAAAAATACATATTTTGTGTGAAATATTATTCCTTTTTCAAATAATAAAAGAAAAAGCTATTCCATCTTTTTTATACAATAATTATCAAACTCAATATTAATTATTATCTCTTATATTCTTATCTTTAACATATTTTGTGTGAAATATTATTCCTTTTTCAAATAATAAAAGAAAAAGCTATCCCATCTTTTTTTATACAATAATTATCAAACTCAATATTAATTATTATCTCTTATATTCTTATCTTTATGGAACTCTTTTTCCATTGAAACACAAATATACTTTTTTTACATTGAAACATAAATATACTTTTATTTTTAATAAATCCTTGAAAACACTCCTTTCTCTTTTTCATATGCCTTCCCATTTGATTCAATTTTATCCCTTCTAAATAAAACAAATTTTCTAGGGAAAAAAGTCTCAATTCGTTATATTAAAATGAACCACCTTGTTCAAGGGTCATATAGGACATTACAAAAATTTATTCGACATATTGGATCTGCTATAGATCATTGTCCTTTTAGACCATACTCATAACAATATGTAAAAAAAGTCTTAAACTATATAACTTAAAGGAAACTATGATTAAATCACCAAAAAGAATTGTTGTGCATTGATGCACAAAATGAAGAAAATTGAAACAGATAAGTCTTTTAAACCTATACTTTTTATCCAAAGCTACATGAATGTTCTAATTTTATGCAGAAGGTTGTCCAAATAGATGTGTAGGAAGTTGATTTCCTGGAAAATACATGCAATTCTATACCATTCTTCATATATAGGCTTCAACAACAACAAAAAATTGGGGGTCTCTTCAACTTCATCCAATCAACAACTAACTTTGAATCCCCAAATACTTGTAACATTTGAACCCCCTTGGAGTGAGCCAATAACATGACTAGTTTAAATGCCATCATCTCAACATGATTACTAGTGCTCCTCCCTAGACTTGTAGAGAACTTAATCCATTGTGAATCATAGAAGTGTATTATACCCCCTACACCACCCATAACTGGTGTGCCTTAAGAAGCACCATTGAAGTAGAACCAACAACCAACCCTATCCATAATATCCTCAACAACCCTTCTCACCATTGAAGGTCCATCGTCTCATGGAAAATGACTAAGCATTGCCATACTTTTTGAAGCATATACATATGGGGCTATAGTTATGCCATTAAAGATGGTTTTGTTCCTGGCTAACCAAGCCCCCTAGATCATTGGGCCAGGTAGAGCCAATTTTTTTTATATGCCTCATTGTTAATCCAATCCTGCAAGGCTTCTTGTAGCCCCAAACCATTCCAAATAAAATGAATACCCTTTACATGTGTGGCATAGCCCCACATCCTAGGAATGCGAGAACATTGGATAAACATATGGTTTATATTATCGATATTTACTTTACAAAGAGGGCACCTTCTCAAGCCATTACCATATTATGAGTCGGAATATGCTGTTGTCACATTTATATTAGCTGGGCTACTTTATGTTCCTGAACAGTACTGAGCAGTTCTTTGAGCCAACCCTTTACTGTGAGATTAGAAGATGACGAGGCACCATTTGATGATCTCCCACTTTCAACAGATCCAGAGTATCCAGATTGACTAGGTCTATGCCATGACTGAGCTTCGTGACCCTAGATTCGATGGGTGAGTTAGTCATTCCTTCATGACCCAAAGCAGATATGGTCATAGTGCGTAGCAACAACAGTTTTTCCACTGATATTCATATTGGTTTCAGATCCAGTGCAGGTATATGACCCAGGTGATATTATGGTTTGTGCATATGGATTTTGATGTTGCTCTGTTACTTATTTTAGTAGTGAGACTCGGTTGATTTTGATTATCTGTTGGAAATGCTTTATCTTGGTTTACTTGGAATCTAAAGTATAAATGATCTAATTGTTTTGGACCGAGAGATTCTTTTATATACTCATTGGCCTTGCCCTACTCCTAGTATAGATTTGGTCCTTTCCCTTTAGGGACATAACTTGCTAGTCTTGGCATCATTTCCACTGTCCCCATCCATAAGTTTCCTTCCAGGTTGATTGATTATCCTTGACTAGTAACTTGACTAGTAACATATGGGATTTCCCCCACCTTCACCTTTGTGTTGGAATAGGTCTCAATGTATGAATTGTGTCTCGGTGTTGGTTTATGTGATGTTTATCACACAGAATGTATACCTCTAGGTCTTGAACAAAAGCAGTCCTATCAAAGAAATGTTTTTAGACACTAAGGCATGAGAACTTAAATTTATTCTAAACGGATGCCCTGCCAACAAAATAAAAGTGTCTCTAGACACCACTAGAAATAAAAAACAAAACTAGCCAGTTGCCAAGAGAGCACTCATCCATTGTATGGTGTAAGGTTCATTTGCCCCCACATGGTATCAGGGTGAGGCAAGCCCCTCAAGGTTGAGCCTTAGTCATTTTCTAGAATCCTAGATGGATTTCCAAGGCACCTTCTCTTGAAGACTGGCAAGTTAGCAATAATAAATGAAGTTTATGGCTAGATGATGAGCACTCATTCTTTGTATAATGTACAACTAATGCAAGAGCATAGGCTCATGAAGCTGAAGTCATCCATGAATTCATAATAGTCAAATGAATTCCAAGACTTGGGGTCTTGCACATATGTAATTTCTTTTATTTTATAAAAATGGAATAAGTATGGATACATATACTCGGTCCTTTCCATGTGTAATAGATAGGGTTGAGTTGAAGTCTGTTGAGACATTATAGTGATGAGTCGTAGGGTTCAATTAGGAGTTTGAATAAAAATTGAGTTCCTTGGTTATAGGATCTATAAACAGAATCCTTTTGTATTTAAATAAGTTTGAGTTATTTTCTTAGATAGAGCTTAGTTAACTTATAGAGCTTGTTAACTTGCAAAAGCTTTGGTTAGCTCATAGAGCTTAGGTAGCTCGAATAAGCTTAGTTAGCTCACAGAGCTTAGGATAGCTCATAGAGGTTTGAGGATAACTCGAATAAGCTTGGTTAGCTTGTAGAGAGTGTGTGGAATGCAGAACATAGAGAGTGTGTTTTATGACTAGTGGATTGAATGAAGAACATAGTTTTCATACTTTGCACATGTTTGCTTAATCAACGTCTTCTTTTCAATAGCCAAGAGCATTATTTTAATTCTCTATGCATGTGTTTTAATTCTGATATATTATTGAACAATTCCCTAAGTTTGGGATTCATTTCCGCATAGAAATTTGATCTACTTATGATCAAATTTAGTGATTTCACTCTAATTTGAAGAAAAACCAGAAGATCAACGATTGTAGTTAGTTAAGTTTCATAGTAAAGGGACGTAGATCCACAGAGTTATGTCGTGTTCCACATGTGGAGATAAATCAATGGTCTAGATCCACCCTGCAGTAGATCGATGGTTCGGGAAGAGGTTTGCGGGAGAGGAAAGGCGAAAGTCCAAAAGTTTGAGAATAAGAAAAGTTAGATTTCCAATTTCTGAAGTTGGAAAGCAAAAACTAAGAATTGGAGAAGTGCGAGCGTCAAAAGTTGAAAATCCAACTTCCACATCCTGGATCGAAAAGGTGGAAAATGTTGAAAACCAAGTTCTAAAGTTGATAAAGTGAATTCCACATTCTGAACCGGAAAGCAGAAATCAGAAAGGCGCGAAAGTGCGGAAATCCTGTTTCGTAAGTCGATAAGCCGACTTCGGCTATCCGAACTGGAAATCGGAAATCAAGAAATTGTGAAAAAGGGCAGAAACTCTGTTTTGAAAGCTGATAATCTGATTTTCATAACCTGCCAAAGTGTGGAAAGGAGGTTAGAGAATGTTTCAAGCTGTTTAACAGAAAAATCAAGGCATGTTAGCTTTCAGTATTCTCGGTTTTGAGGTTTATAAAAGAACAGTGTCATCATAGTGGCATCAGAGCATAAAAGGGATTCTGCGTGAAGGTATGAGAGTGTGGTGACACTATTTCTTGTTTTTGAAAGATTGTGAATTGTTAGTTATGAGGTTAGAGTAATTTTCCTGTATGAAAGGCAAGGTTTTTTTAACTCCTGTATTAATAACAGATCCAAAGCAAGTCACTATTGACAGGGAAATTGTATCCAGTAGTGAAATGTTGTGTCAGGAGATGGAGGTCAGAGTTGGAAGAGGTCGGGGCATGCGACGAATACCTGTTGCCAATGAAGAATTGAGAGAGGAGATAAGAACTCTGAGAGCAAGGATGGAAGCCTTAGAAACTGGCATACAACATGAGCACACTGGAGATACAAGTAATGAAGATATACCAGAAGAGGAGGAGGAAACAACTACTGAAACTCCTAAGGTAAGAATGTTTAGGTCTATTTTTGGTGCAAGTTCTAGTTCAAGAGATGATGTGCCATTCTATAGTGGAATCTTGGATCCGGAAGAGTTAATTGATTGGATCAATGCTATGAACAAACACTTCGACTATGATGAAGTGAAGGAGGACAAGCAAGTTAGATTTGTTATCACAACATTAAGAGGGCATTCATCCTTGTGGTGGGATGGTGTGCAAGAGGAAAGGATATTGAAAAACAAAGCCAGGATCAATAGTTGGAACAGAATGACAACTAAATTGAAAGGTAAATTTCTTCCTAAGGATTATAAGTTGATTTTGTTTAGGCAAATGCAAAATCTTAAACAAAAGTGAATGACAGTTAGGGAGTATATTGAGGAATTTTACAAGGTAAATATCAGATCTGGACACATGGAAGATACACTTGAGAAGGTAGCTAGGTATATTAATGGTCCAAGATTTGATATATAAGATGCATTGGGTTTATTGTCATTAAGATATGTTGAGGAAGCATATCAGGTTGCTTTGAAGGTCGAGGAGAAGCTGATGAGAAAACAAAATCAGAAAGTAAAGATGAGAGGCTCTGGAGGAAGGGAACAACAATAGAAAGGTGAAGCTAGTAGTTCAAACTATCAAGTACAACCTGACAAAAATAATGATAACAGAGGTGGAAGAAATGATTTAAGAGGAAGAGGAGGAGGAATAGGTGGACAAGTAATATGTTACACATGTGGGAAGCTTGGCCATATGTCATGGGATTGTCCTGAGAATGTTTCAAGGCAAAGAGGAACACAAATAGTGCAAGCTAAACTTGAAGCTCCAAAGGAATTAGAAGTGGTTGTGAATTACCTTGAAAAAGGTGAAGCCTTGTTGTTGAAAAAGGTAATTGATGAGTCAGTTCAAAGGAGGAGCTTGTTTAAGACAGTTTGCAAAGCTGAAGGTAAGTGCTGCAAGTTAATTATTGATAGTGGTAGTACTGATAATTTGGTGTCTACAAAAATGGTGGACAAGATGAATTTAAAGAGGACAGTACATCCAAAACCATACAGAGTTGAATGGCTATAGAATGATAATCAATTTCTTGTGAGTGAACAATGCCAAGTAAAGTTCTAGATTGGAAGTTATCAGGATGAGGTAAAATGTGACATCATAGAAATGGATGCTTGTCATGTTTTATTAGGAAGGCATTGGTAGTTTGACAGAGAAGCAGTGCATGAGGGTAAGTGGAATGCCTATTCCTTTGAAATGAATGGAAAGAAACATAGTCTTCATCCATTTAGAGGTAAGCCAGAGGAAGGTAGTCAATTGCTGATGAGACTGACAAGAGGATTATGAATGATTGGAAAGTTATAGACGAGGTAAAAGTAATTTCACAAGTTAATGATTTTGAAATTAAAATGACTTATAAGGTGTGCATTGATTGGATGAAGGAAAGCACAAACCAACAAGAAATTTCAAATGCAAGCATGGTATTAATGGAGGAAGCACAATGTGAAGTCATAAAGGGTGGTGAGAGGTATATGACTAATAAAATTACTAAGGACGATGATGTGATAGAAACAGGAAAAGGAGAGGAGATCCAAGAAATTCATTCACAAAATTCTTGGATGAAATATGTATTTTTGTTAATATACTTTATGTTTTCTTATGTGTCAGTAAATTTGATTAATCTATGTGCAGATGAATGAGAACCAGTTGACAACTTGTTTACAGGTCAAAGGAAAGAGAAACTTGAATATTCAAAGAAGTATGAACATTTACTAGAAGAACCAAAGGACCATTTGCAAACATGGAGTTGGAAGACATGGCTGAAGGGGTTGTTCAAAATGAGAACACTGCCCAAATTTACACTTTGGGTATCTGCTGAAATCCTATAGAAAAACAGCAGGGAGGGAACTCATGGACAAGAGCCCATGAAGAGTTTCAAGCTGGGGAGTTTGATGCAGGAGCATAGGCTCAGGAAGATGAAGTCAATCATGACTTCGTAATAGTCAAATGAATTCCAAGACCTAGGGTCTTGCACATATGTAATTTCTTTTATTTTATAAAAATGGAATAAGTATGGATAAGGATACTCGATCCTTTCCATGTGTAACGGATAAGGTTGAGTTGAAGTCTGTTGAGACATTATAGCGATGAGTCGTAGGGTTCAGTTAAGAGTTTGAATAAAAATTGTGTTCCTTGGTTATAGGATCTGGAAGCAGAATCCTTTTGTATTTAAATTAGTTTTAGTTATTTTCTTAGATAGAGCTTAGTTAACTTATAGATCTTGGTAGCTCGCAGAAGATTTGGTTAGCTCATAGTGCCTAGGTAGGTCGAATAAGCTTAGTTAGTTGACGGAGCTCAGGATAGTTCATAGATGTTTGAGAATAGCTCGAAGAAGCTTGTTTAGCTTGCAGAGCGTGTATGGAATGCATAACAGATAGAGTGTGTTTTACGACTAGTGGATTGAATGAAGAACATAGTTTTCATACTTTGCACATGTTTGCTTAATCAACGTCTTCTTTTCAATATCCAGGAGCATGATTTTAATTCTCTGTGCACGTGTTTTAATTCTGATATGTTATTGAACAATTCCCTAAGTTTGGGATTAATTTCCGCATAGAAATGTGATATAATCATGATCAAATTCAGTGATTTCACTCTAATCTGAAGAAAAACCAGAAGATCAACAAGTTAAACAATAAAGGGATGTAGATATGCAGAGTTAGGTCATGTTTTGCATCTGGAGATAGATCAACGGTCTAGATCCACCCCGTAGTATATCGACGGTTCGGGAAGAGGTTTACGGGAGCGAAAAGGCAAAAGTCCAAAAGTTCGAGAATAATAAAAGTTAGATTTCTGATTTCTGAAGTTGAAAAGTGGAAACAGGGAATTGGAGAAATGCGAGTGTCAAAAGTTGAAAAGCCGACTTACGCATCCCGAACCAGAAATGTGGAAAAGGCAAAAAACCAATTTCTAAACTTGATAAAGTGAATTTTGCATTCCGAACCAGAAAGCGGAAATCAGAAAGGCACAAAAGTGTGAAAATCCTGTTTCGTAAGTTGATAAGTTGACTTCTGCTATCCGAACTGGAAATCGAAAATCGAGACATTGTGAAAAAGGGCAGAAACTCTATTTTGAAAGAGGATAATCCGATTTTAGTAACCCGCCAAAGTGCGAAAAGGAGGTTAGATAGTGTTTCAAGTTGTTTAACAAAAAAATCAAGGCCTGTTAGTTTTTAGTAGTATCAGTTTTGAGGTCTGTAAAAGAACAGTGTCATCAATGACTCATTTTCCCCCACAGGGCAACAGGGAGAGACTAGCCTAAGAAAGTCATTTCTTTGTCATTATCTAGAAGCCTATAAGGCTTACCAGGGCAGTTGCCTCTAAAGGTTAACTAGTATAATAAGTGTTGATCAAATAAACTATAGAAAGGTTGCTTGTCTAGAGTCTAGTGGGGCCTTCTCATCATTCCACCCATTTGTGAGACACTGCCATGCTCTATTGTTCGCCTAGTCCAACTTATGAGTTGTGTGGATCCCCTTATCCTTTGGCCGAGGTGCTTACAGTGTTGAGTTATCAAGTCATACATTGGCCTTACCTGGTGTTTGTTTCCTTCACCCTTAACTAGCAAAAGGACTATATATATATATATATATATATATTATGCTTATACTTGCCAACATAATCTAATCATACTTGAGTGTCATTTCTAGCATAGATAATTGAGCACGCAAGCCCATTTGCACTTTGCAACATCAGAGTTTAGCACTTGGGTCATCATTTTATCAGTCTTGACTTGATCAACCTAGTGTTGACCAGGCCATGAGTAGGGTCCAGGATGAGTTTTGAACATATGTTTATGGATGATGGTTATTTATGGTCTATAGTTTTCCATTAGACATATTCATGCTTTAGATGATGATTTATTATGACGGCTTGTATTATTTCTATGATTATCAACATTTACAGGCTTTATTATTATTATGGTTATGACATGGATGGGGCCTCCGATGTACCTTTGTGGTGGAAATATTGTGTATGAGTACTCATTCATAGTTGATTTGGACATTCGAAGTCCATTGGTGCAGTTGGTTTTCAATTTCGGGCGGTTACAAGACAGATATTGGTCTCTTGGGATTTTGTAGCAGATTTTGCCATGGGAAAATGAAAATGAAACACAGTGCATATGTTGAGGAGATCTCTTGGAACAATGGTATAGATAATTGGGGTGCATCCAATTGTTTGTACCATATACCTAGGGTGCTAGACACATATGTGCAGTCATTTTTGCGTATATGCTTCTTGGGTGAGATATTGGTCGTTTTATGTTCCCAAGGCAACAATTCACTGATTAAAATGGATAACGAGGAAATTGATTTGGGAACTTGAGGTAAAGGAATGGAATGTAAGTGGTCTAAGGAATAGTGTTTGGGTCACAACCATCATCCAACATCAACTTCTCTTCACTTGGGGTCCACACATCCTTGATTTATGCAGTTTAAGGGTGTTTTGATGTATTTTGAGGGAAATACCCTAGTGATTTTTATCACTCCTTTATATTATTTGTCACCACACCTTGTTATTGTGCCATGGGACCATGCTAGTGAAGGAAAAATACCCTCCTAGCCCCACCATGTGCTAATTTGTGGTTATTAGTCATATTTTATGTGGTGCACCACTCATCAGACATTTCTAGTGATGCACCCCCTTCTATTTGTGAGTTGATCCATGTGAGATGTATCCGACTAATGTTAGTCGTAGATTAGGATGATGTAATATTATGATCTTGAACCTTGACATTTTTGGATCTAGGTTTTATGTACTTGAGAGATCTATATATTTAGATGCTCTCTCATTTGTAAGGGACTTTTAGCTCCAAGAATGATTGAATACAAGAAATTTTTGCAGAAATCTCTTGGGAGCTTTGTGAATGTTGTGGATTTGTTTGTTATGCCTCTTTCTTAGACATTTCAGTGGATCTTACATGCAAACACTGTTTTTTTGTGAGGGTCATACCCATCTTTTTGCAAGTAGCGATTTGGAGGAGGAGATTGCTAGGGTGACTTGTATCATCTTCCAGTCAAATCGCCTCATGTTCAGGGAGTGATCAATTGTTATTTTGTGCATTAAATATTTCTTTGTGGATGACATACGTAGCTTATCTTTTTCATCAGTGAACAATTTTGACTTCGGTAGATTGATTTTGTAGGTGGAGAAGAGGGGGCAAACTTCCTCATTGGGGTGTTTTTCTTCTATTTTATGTTGGATCTTGCTCGAAATTGTAACTAAGTAGAAGGATCATCAACATTCAAGGTGACCACACGTATTCTTAGGTATGATTTGCAAGGTGAGTACTATATTCATTATTTTCATCTAATTGTCAAGTAAACCTTCATTTTAAAACCCTCTTTTTGTAGATCTAAAAGATTCGATGAATTTTTAATGACGACCATCAATACCCATTTGGATATTAATGAATAAACACTATATCTCAAGTTTCATAGAAATCAAACTCCATTTGCCCTGGGATCTAGCACTAGTCACTGTAAGTGGGTGCGCGCTCCTTGGGTGGGTGGCCATTCCTTTAGATTTATCATGTGGGTATGCTTGAACCCACCTCAAAAATATAGATCCTATCCTCAATCATCTCGATCTAGTCATCTCATGCCTTGATATACTCGTTTGGGTCCACTTTTTCCACTTTTTCATAAACCCTAGGTGGCTCCCATTAGGGTTTTTATTTGTTTGGATAGATCTCACTAGATCTACTTCTATAAACTATTCGTGGTATAAATATAAAAAAAGTTTGGTTATTTCCTATCTTTATTAAGCATCCCCAAATCGTCGCTAACCTCTATACCACACTTATTACATAGATATTGTCTCATCCACTCATTATCCCACCTCCTTTATCCATTTCCAAACCATAGGAGTGTCTTAAGTGAGCGTGATGTCCTTCTTAGGATAGTAGGTCTCCCCCTTGATCATTTCTCCAGATTGATCTAAAGCAACAAGAGCCCATTCGGTGTGACAACTAGCCTTTACCTGTAGTGGATGAGGCGCTCGCGGTGTCACTGGTTAGCTACCTTACCTCTACTGTCCCAAATAGGATATCTCTAGTCGGTAGCTACACTTTGTGAGATAACATATCTCACATATGATCCTTATTAGAAATATCCAACCACAGAAACAACTTGGCCTTCAAAGGAAATTTAAATTTCCAAATCATAAAGGTCCACCAAGAAGGTCGAGGGAGATATTCTTCTCCACAAATGACCTTGCAACACTATTGGGTTTCTACCCTCTCTCTGTACCTGGACCCAGGTCCAATCCCTCTTTCTTAGCACAACAAAGGCCAAGATACCGACCCGACAGAGCAAAGCTCAACCGACAGCACCTATGACACAGATGTCGTCTCACCCGAGATATCTTAGTTTTATGGGTAACTTCTAGAACCACGTTTCCATAGTTTGTGTGGGAGGGTGTTTATTACATTGGCCCTGCGCCAAGGTTTTTCCAATGAATATCGGGAAGGTGGGTAAGTTGCATGCACAATATTTCAATACCAATCTATGGTCCAACTCTTCTTTACACGATTTAAGTGAACTAACAGTGAATAGACATCATAAGCATACTCATTAATATAAAGGAACAGTCGTACATTTATCCAATTGCAACACAATAATCAGCCAATCATTTAACACATCATCTACACATATAACTAAGCTACGTAACGTTCACACATATACACAACATATAGTGTGGAAACCCATTCGAGAAAAAAACACAAGGTGCTCTTCATATGGCATTGGCATGAGGAAATAGATGCACCTTTCGTCTGTGCACAAAGTTGCAGACTCTGTTCAAGATCTTCTCTTTTATATTTACATACTTTTCCTCCCTCTCATGCCCTCTGATCTTCTCTCTTTCTTGTTCTACTCTACTCCTACTAGCGATCCACACACAACTTGGATTGACTTGACCTTCTTTACCTGTTTGCACACTCAGTTGCAGAACCACTACTCTGATGCACTTAGCTATCTAGAGTCATTAACCAAAAACTATCTATCTCAAGTCTAGCTTAAGCTTCTTTGCCAAGAGTCTAGGGTTTACTCAAAATTGTTGTATCAGCTAATCCACTAGAACCATCTAACCCATTTACACCTTGGGTTCCTTCTTTTATAGCCCTATTACAGACTCGATATAGGTCCCATACATGCATGTTACAAACTCAATACTGACTCGATACAGACTCTAACAGACTCATCTTCAGTTGCTATCCCAACCGACTTACTGTCTTCAGCCAACAGGATGTCTTTCCTATTCTAGCAACACATAACAAAAGGATGCTATCAAACTGACTTACAAAGATGCCTTCATGCATGTGGTTTCTACCAGCTCCAGCCGAGCTCGTACCTAGGATCGCTAAGGACTATTGCTTTCTCAGCGTTATGCCTTACTGTCATTTTCCTGTCATTACGCTTCTTCACACACCTACTTCTGTGGATATTATGCCATGCCATCTTGTATCTTTCTCTGTCCTTCTATCGTGGATTACTAATCTGGCTCAGCTTCCTCGTCCCACGCCTTCTCTTTGTCTTCTTCTTCTCTTTCCTTCTTATGTCACAACATCCTTCCCTTTTCCTTGATGCTCGTTCCTCTATTGTAGCTCCTTCCTTTTACTTAAGCAGAATTCTAGATGAATTCTGCCCTACCATCCCAAGACCCAACAGGTCCCCAATACAAACCGATGGCTCATCCCGAGCCACGTGAACTGTTCCTCCATGGTCTGACTTTCATTGATTTTGGTTTGAAAATCCTCCACGATTTTCAGCAAATTCTCTATCTCTGTGCACACTTCTTCTTATGTTTTCTGCATGTGCTCCACTAGGTCGGAACTGACATGTTTTAGTATGACTCTTTCTATAGAGTCCACTACCTCGCGCACCTTCTGGTGTACATGATGAATTATGTTCCTTCTATGTCTGACTATATGTTATTTTTGTGTTTGAGTATATTTTCCTTATGGGTCTACAACGTATGTTCCTTCTGTGTTCACATGTTGTTGCAGTCTTTATACTTCTTCTACTACTATCATTATTGCAAATGGAGACATCAATAGGGCATTTTTCTTTCATCAACAGAACTAACTCCTTTCCAGACTTGTCATTTTTGTCTCCTTCTAGATGCTCTTACTGCTGAGTGGAGTAGGATGTAAGGGTAGAACGCAGAGGCTGAGGGACTTATCGGTGACACCTATTTTCTTTGTCAGCATTTCTTGCTTCAGCTTCGATCTCATCCCAAGTTTTTCCTTCCTCCCTTCAGAATATTCCTTGGCATTACCCGTGAATGAGTAGGCGACATCCAGGTAAGCCTCGGAGCTTGTGACACTCGCTCAGTCCAACATCTAGTTGATGTTTTTGTTTGCTATAGTACTGGTGAGATGTGTCATCCACAATATGTAGTACCTACCTCCCTTAGGGTATGCCAGTGCAACACGTCTTTAGAATCGTCATCACCTTCCATAGGTTGAGCAGGTTATAGTGATTATGGTGATGATGTTGGCCTCCATTTCTTCCTCTCTCAGTCCGAACATTCATACTACAAGTTCCTAGCAATGGATACCATGCACTGTGGCAATTAATTATTGGCAAGCATGTCTAGAGGCTTCGACGAGATGTCCTTTGGTCTTTGAATGCTTGTCACTGCTTCTTTAGTCAAGCTTAGCTCTTTTAAGGAAATCATGCTTTTACCGGCATTAGAGGGTCTTTGCTTTGGCATCTTTGCCAAGATGGTTGGAGCCACTTTTGCATGGACGCCCAAAAATGGTTCAATCTCCAAGCAGCTCCCGGCCTTCAGTGGAACATATCCAACAACACTCCTCTTATTTAGAACAATCATTACAGTTTCCTCAATAGGACCCCCAAGGCCATTATCACTTAGAAACTTACTCATCATACTTCTCCACAAGTTTTCATTCACTCTGTACCTTGCAACTATTCTGGTGATGGCATTATAAAGACGCAAGCTAGGAATCACCCATCCGTAGTAGGGTCATTCCAGCAATTTGGTTGTTAAATCCTCACATGTGCCATCATAGAGTAGCATAATGACAACACGAACCATCACATGGTTCCTTAGTTTGACTCCTTATGTGGAGGTGCCAACTACACTGCCCCTTTTTGCTGTGACGTCATGATATTAATGGCAGAAGTGACCCTCACTTTCCTTGTGATCTGCTCAAATTTTATTGTTGTCTGTGGATTTGATATTTGGTACCTCAACAATCCTTTCTCATAATTGTGCCACCATGACATTGTATTTAGTGCCACACTTCCCTCGCCGTGCCTTGTGTGAAAGTGAGGCTATTCTCTTCTCCTAGCCGTCATTATTGTCATTATCAACATCATCATTTTTTTAATTGCAGTTATGGAAATAAGGCTTCAACCGACTCCCATTGATGAGCCCTTTAACTTCTGTTCCATCCAATTTTTCCAATTTCACTACCCCTTCATCAATGATTTCCTTAACTAGACAAGGACATAACCAGCGTGTCTTCAACTTTCCTTGGTGCTTGAAAAATTTACTGTCATACATAAGAACAAGAAATCCGACTGAAAATTGCTTGTTCTTAATGTGTCTATCGTGCCATACCTTCTACCTTTGTTTCTCAACATTTTGATGGGATCTTGCAATGAAGCGTTCTTCTTCCAAATGGATTAACTGAAGTAATATTTCTTCAACAACATCAACATCTGTCATTTCTGTAATTACCACCACTCTTAAACTTGGTATGATATATTCCATAGGCATGACGACTTCTTGTCCATATACTAACATGAACGGTGTCTGTCCAGTTAGCTTCTTACATGTTGTGCGATATGGCCATAAAACTACGGAAATTTTCTGGTCCCAATCATCCCTTCTTGTATTGCAGACTTTGGTTAGCACATTTTCTAGAATCTTGTTAAATGCTTCGACCGCTCCATTATCTTGCAGGTGATATGGAGTTGTTCTATGTTGTATCTAAAATTCATTAGTTAGTTCTTCAACCAACTGATTAACAAAATGCATACCTTGATCGCTGATCAAAATATTTGGGCACCCAAATCTAATTACAACATTTTCAAATAAGAACATTGCTGTTGTCGTAGCAGTACAATCCTTAACAGGGGAAAATTATGCCCATCGAGTTAAGTAATTTATCGCTGTGATGATATACCTAGCTCATGTTCTCTTTCCCATTGGACTAACAGTCCCCACAAATTCAATATCCCATTTATCAAATACTTGTAATGTGAGTTGTGGAACTAATGGCATTTCATCTCTTTTGGATGGCTTCCCTGTTCTTTGGCAGATATCACAACTGCGACAATATTCTTGTGCGTTGGCATGCATGGTAGGACACCATAACCTTACCTATAATATCTTGCACACCATCGCCTTTCTTGCATAGTGTCCTCCTGCAATGCTAGCATGTGCTTCACTTAAAATAATTGGGCGCTCATGTTAAAAAACACAGTGTCGAAGTATCTCATCCGGGCCGAGTTTATACAAGTGGCCAACAATTAATTGGAAATCTGCAGCTCGTGTTACTAACTATTTCTTTTGTGTTGTTGTGAACTCGGCCAGTGCAAAACCCGTAGTTAGGAACTGTATGATATCTTCATATTGATTGTCAAAGGCGCTTATCGCAAACAGTTGTTCATCAGGGAGATTATCTTTCAGACTAGTAGGTTCTTCTCCATTCTCTATTCTGGAGAGGTGGTTTTGTCCCAAATTTAATCGGTCTTGTTTAACTATTATCTGAAAGTCAAATTCTTGAAAGAGAAGAATCCACCAACGGATATCCCCCCCCAACACTGGCTTATTGACCAAGTATTTTAATGCTGAATGGTCAATGTACATTTTAAAATGCCCCCCGAACAAATAATGTCTAAATTTTTGCAATGCATAGACCATCACAAGGCCTTCTTTCTCTGTTGTAGTGTAATTCTTTTCTGCAGTTGACAACTTCCTGCTAGCAAAAGCAATGGGGTGATTGATTTCTCCCTCTCTTGGTTGCGTTAGTACCACTCCAAGCGCAACAGATGATGCATCAACACGAACATGTTATTCTTTTTTCCACCACGGAAGACAAGTATTGGCGCAGTGGCCATTTTATTTTTTAGCTTATCCAGACTCTCCTGGCATTTATCTGTCCACTGAAACTTGGTATCTTTTTTTAACAATTTCTCCATCGAGGCCGTCACTTGTGCATATCATTTGATGTACTTTCTATAATATCATTTATGTCCTAACGTTGCTCTTAACTGTTTAACTGTGGTAGGTGGTGGTAAATTCAGGATGATGGCGATTTCAGTTGGCTCAACCAAAATCCCATCATGACAGACCACATGGCCTAGCAGAGCCCCAAAAGGCGCACAAAAAATACATTTTCTCAGATTTAGAGCAATTTGGTACTGTCGAGATTGTTCTAACATCATTCTAATACTTTCTATATGATATTTTATTAGACCAAAGACTGTCCAATCATCAAAGTAGACTTCAAGGAATTTATGGATAAACTCTTTAAACGCAGCAACGACAATTCTAGAAAGAATTCCAGGTGCATTCTTCAGACCAAAGGGCATTACTGTGTACTGGTAGCATCCCCACTCCATTGCAAAGGTAGTTTTGTAGCAATCTTATTTTACAATCCTGACCTGATGGTAGCCCAAGAATCCATCTGTGAATGAATACATCTCTTGGCCTCCAACGTTCTCCAATACTTCATCTGTGAAGGGAGTTGGAAACGAATTGTGCAAGCAAGCATCATTTAATTTCCTGTGATCAACATAGATCCTGAATTCTCCGGAGCTTTTCTCTTCTTGTACTACAATCGGGGTAATCCATTATGATTCTTCAATTGGTGCTATTACTCTTGCCTCTAGCATTCGATCCAGTTTGGCTTTAACTTTCTCTTTGTAACATGGATTTAATCTGTATGGCCTCTGTTTGACCAGTTTTGCATCAGGCCTCAGCGGTATCTTCATTTCACCCAGGTCACCAACTAGGACTTTCATTTTAGAGAAATTTGTGGGGAGCATATCCTAAAATTCATGTAATAAGTTGGTGATCTTTCCCATAGTCTCTTCATCCCTGTAATCTCCAATATTAGAAAACTTCGGGTTTTCCTTGGACCCAGTATTTACTTCCTTAATTTTGAGTGGTTTTAGAAACTAGTCAGTAGTTATAGCAACTCCCTCTACTATGCATATACCTTCTGATTCAGGTATATTTATCTCAAGTGGGTTGTCGCCATCTGGTTCTCCTATAAAATTATAGCATTGCACCAACTATGTGTAGTCATGCTGCATTGATGAAATTTTGTGTATGCAACCGTTATTTTTTCAAAGATTTTCTCCTTGATGACTTGTAGTGCAACATCCACAATTGGGTGTTCACTTTCAAATTGGAACATTTGGGTAAAACTTATAGCTAATCTTTCCCATTCAATGGTTCCTCGTCGCAACTCTTCTAAGGTGTACCAACTTCTTGGCACCATTCCCAAAGTGTGAATAATTCGGTTAACCCATTCTTGTTGTGGATATTCTTTGCAAATCCCACGACAATGCTCAATACATTTTCCAAGATCTGTCAATCCTGTGTACTTTTAATCAGAATAATTGATCTCTTCTCCAAATATGATCTCCATTAGTCTCCTACATTATGGCCATTCGGAGATAGATTGTTTGTGTGTACCCCACCATCTAGCAGGTGTAGCTTTCAGCACATAGTTCAAAACGGACAATCATTGTGATTCTGTGGCCTTTTCTTCAAATTATTCCCAAAAATATGCAAGATTAGGAAATCCTTCATATGTAGGAAACATGCTTTCTTCGACTCCTACCCTTCGAACAACGCTCGTGACTCTTGCACATATGTGCATGGAAACTTCATGCAACCTGTTCTGCCAATTTTCCAAAGCATCGCCTGAGTTGGACTTGCATGAGCTTACACTCTGCCAACTCAGGTTTCCACCAACCATTAGGTTAATATAGTATTCCTTCGAAGACATGATGTTGTACAGCTGGTCCAGATAATTGTCTTGCCCTTCGCTATGCACAGGCTTGGCATATTGTTGTCCTTCAAGTGGGTCAATTGGTGCAACCACTCTTATTTCAGAATCTTCGAAAGACAATATCTTCTTCTTGAAATTTATAATAGTTTAGTTTTCTATTACCCAATCAATTCCTAGAAGTGCAGGATATGGGTTTTTGTCATTGACGATGTCAATAACTTCAAAGTTGGCATATGTTCTTAAGCCTTTGACTTCCATAGGTACTTAGGTTAGTCTACCGATTGGGAGAACCTTCGACTAGTTTGCAAGCCTTAACTAAATAGGAGACCAGTCCAGTCGCGGCTTATTCATGCTCTCCCATGTCTGCCTTGTCAATATATTGACATCTGACCCCAAGTATAATATGATATAGTCCACATCATAATCTCCTATTTGCGCAATCATTCACAGTTCTCGGTATGTCTTCAGTTTTCCCATGATATGATTCACTCTTTTTTCAGGTCGTAGGTCTTTCATGGTTTATTCTATGAGTGATGCCAATTCCGCGACAAAATCTTTATCATGTATTAGCACTAAACAACTTTTGAAAAATTCTTTAAGCTTACTAACCTTTTTTCATGGGCGGCCTCCTGATTAGTTGTTCAAATCGTTCAGGGATAGCTCGAACTTGTCGAGATGTCGACGGTTGATTGGGATCGACGAAGTCTTGTCACACCTTTAAGAATACTTATTTCTCTTGTTGGAAATATAGAAGATCTTTCTTTTGTATCGCAGGTCGCACTTGCGGCTGTCCTTGCGGTGTATTTTGGTCTACTCCCGTCGCAACACCTCCTCTTGTGACCACAACAAGGTTGGGTTATCTTGGTTCGATAGAAATCATTTGAATATTTGGATTAGGGCTTGGATTCAGATTTTGCATTGGGTTGGGGTTGATGATTGTTCTAGCTTTCCATTTCGCAATAAGTTGCAAGCACTGTTCAATAGTGTGATCAAAGGCTTTACAATATGTACGATTTTTCGCAAGACTTTGACAATCTCGGGAAAAATGTCATGGAAGCCCACAATTATAACAAACGATTTGGACTCTTCATCAACCAAATCCTCCTCCTAGTTACTATCCTCAACCTCTAAAATTCCCACCCCCCCTTTGCAGAGGGTATTATTGTCGTTGAGAATACTGATTCTGCTGGTATTGTGGTTGAGGATATTGCTGTTGTTGATATTGTACAGGCTGATACTGAGGTTGCGCTCGTTCAACTTGCATTTGTTCATCATTTTTCATTAAGTAGGTATCCATCATCTTCTCTCGCAGTAGTTGAAGTGCTTTGTAGTCTTTCTCATCATGACCTACTGACATACAAAATTTACAATACAGACTAGCGGGTGCACTCACAATCTTTAGCAAATACAGGCATTCCTCAGACTTGTGGCCTCCAGTCTGGCATATTCTACACAAAGGCATTCCTTGTGTGTTTACTGGGTTTGGCGCACCAGCTGTAACATACTTCATAAGTGCGGGGCAATTAAATTTATGGTGTCCATCTGTTCTGCACCTTGTACACCATAGTTCCTCCTAAACTTCCTTGCCTCTTTGAATGTCCTGGAGTTGCACCGTAAGATTGGCCAGCTGCGATTGAATTTGCATAATTCTTGAGCCAGTGTCTCCAACTGGCGAGACTTCTAATTTCATTTATATTTCAAGAGCCTCTGTTTGTGACACAAGTTTTTGTTGCATCAATGGGGTTCATAGATGTGGTAGCAAGGCCACAATAAACCATTTATTGTGCTGCACATCCGACATTTGGAAACTCATTTTGGCCATTAATGTCTTAAATATTTGGTCAAAGTCCTAGACATATTTTGTTGTTAGCTGCTTAATTTCTTTGATCTAAGTGATGCACTATGATTCAGACTTCAGCTTTTTGAATTCATCTATCAAACCTAGTCGAATATCGTTGAGTGTTTTAGGGATCCCTCCTACCAGTACTATGGAAAATTTTATATACCAGTCTAGCACACGACCTCGCAGAGTCATGATCATATGGGGTTTCTTGATATTCTCATCCTGGATCTGTCATACAGTCCAAGCAACATTGCAAAGAAACCATTGCTACCCATTGAATTATGGGAGCTTAATGTCAGCTCCAGCCATTGTAATTGCTAGTGGTACAGTCAGAACAAAATTTGGACTAGTCAGACTTCCTTGTTCATTATTTACAGTGTTAGTAGTACTTGTATTTGCATAATTAGTTGGAGATAGATCTGGTGATCTTACCTTTGGTACGATAGGTGAGTTGTAAGCACATTCTTTTTCCATATCTTCATTCAACTCTTCTGACTCCTCGTCGCCTTTTGAGATTGGCTAATATTCTTCCTCTTCGTCGTAATATCCTTCGTCTAAGTATCATGCAAACTCATAGCCTTCTTATTCTCTATCTGTGCTGCAAATACCTTGTTCTAACAAGGTTTTCCTTCTTTTACCAGATCTGAATCTTCTTTTGCTTCTTAAGAAGCTTGGATCTAGGTCAGTTCCATCATCTTCTGGGAACATATCACTCTAGGGTTATGCTGAGACATATCCACCCTTTTTTATTCAATCTATCATTCACATAATGCCTTTTTTCACATAAAAGCATTTTTATCCACGTCTTTAAAGATGCAGATATCTGCTGCGTGGTCCTTGAAATTTTTTTCACTCTGCCTCACTGTATGAGGTTATTGTCTCAACAACAAACTTAGTGATATATCATTCTAGGATACTGTCTACCCAGAAGTCCAGAGCCCTTGATATAGGTTTTTTGACTCTTTTCAACCGCTCAATCAAGAAAGGAGTCCACTCTTTCGGTTCTCCTCCTTGAAAATTATTTTGTTGGGTTTCCAACTTAGACAACCACTCATGCAACACGATGGGAAAATCAGAAAATAAAATTTTGTAAATGTATGAATAGATGTACCGGTCCAACCAATCTGTTGGGTTCCATCGATATCTTTCACTTTCTTCTCGTGCAAACTATACCTCTTTGAAATACACCCAGTCTTTGATTTCGGGTTTCATGGGATGCCACAACATATACCTCACCACAACACTTCAAGGTCCTGACAATAGAACCATTTGTTGGATTTATTCCCTCTCTCTGTTCTAGGACCCAAGTTCAGTCCCTCTTGCTTAACACAACAAATCCCAAGATATCATCCCGACGGAGCAGAGCTCAGCCAGCAGCACCTGCGACTCAAATGTTGTCTCACCCGAGATATCTTAGTGTTATGGGTAACTGCCAGAACTACGTTTCTGCAGTTTGTGTGGGAGGGTGTTGTAGTATCTTGGCCCTGCGCCAAGGTTTTTCCAACAAATATTGGGAAGGTGGGTGACCTGCATGCACAATATTTCAATACCAATCTATGGTCCAACCCTTCTTTACACGATTTAAGTGAAGTAATAGTGAATAAACATCATAATCATACTCATTAATATAAGGAAGCAGTCATACATTTATCCAGTTCAACACAATAATAAACCAATCATTTAACACAACATCTACACATATATCTAAGCTACGCAACATTCACACATATACACATTATATAACATGGAAACCCATCCGGGAAAAAACCACAAGGTTCTCTTCATATGGTATTGGCATGAGGAAATAGATGCACCTTTCGTTTGCGCACAAAGCTGTAGACTCTGTTCAAGATCTTCTCTTCTATCTTTACAAACTTTTCCTCCCTCTCATTCTCTTTGATCTTCTCTCTTTATCGTTCTAATCTACTCCTACTAGCGATCCACACATAACCTGGAGTGACTCGACCTTCTCCAATCTATCTTTGAAAAAGAATACCCCAATACTTAAGAGAATCAATCATAGCCAAAGGTAAGCTATGTGAGTCCAAAGAACGAAACCAAGTATCATAGCCAATTCTAACCCTTCTTTTATTGCCAACATTCCACACAAACCAATACCCTATAACATTAAAGGCCAAGAGTAAGGGATTCCACTGAGTAGAAACATTTATGAAAGGTTTATATCTAGTCCCGAACCATTCCTCAATGGTAAGAGGATGGATGTATTTATGATACACCACTTTTACCCACAATCCTTCTCCCTTGAGAATTCTTTAGACCCCATTGGTT
Organism: Pseudotsuga menziesii; assembly: GCA_001517045.1. Classification (NCBI taxonomy): domain Eukaryota; kingdom Viridiplantae; phylum Streptophyta; class Pinopsida; order Pinales; family Pinaceae; genus Pseudotsuga; species Pseudotsuga menziesii. The sequence continues at coordinate 186,550 of LPNX010836665.1, read as the reverse complement.
TCCAATGCCTTTGTAAAACAAGTGGGATGCTTCAATCCCCAACCCCCTAAGTCCTATGGCGGAGTTAGTTTATTATTTGCAACCTAGTGAAAGGACTTCTCATTTGGACTCCCTTTCCACATAAAATTAGAGTACAATTTCCTAATATGTTTCAAGGTGCATGGTGGAACATAAGCTAAGGATAACCGATACATGAGTATGGATTCCAACACAAATTTCATCATAATTGATTTGCCACCACGAGATAACCACTTTTTACACCATATTTGTAATATGTTCTCTATGTTATCAATGAGCTAAGCCCAATCCCTTCTGTGATAATCATTGGACTTTATAATATAACCCAGATACTTTAAACCATTTTGGATGTCCGCCAAGGAAAAATAAAATAGTAAACATATCCAATAAGTCACTTCTTAATCTAGATTCATGAAATAAATAATAGATTTTCTAACATTAAAATAAATTAATGTAGCTTTAACAAATAAATCCATAATAACTTTAAGATTAACTATATCCCTTTTGGAGGCATCAAAGAAAAGCATAATATCATCAACAAAAAGCAAGCGTGATATACTAATTTACCCCCAATCATGATTCGTATGAGGGACCCTTTGATCTTGACATGATTAATAGATATGGTCAAACCCTCTACAACCATAATGAACAGTAGGGGATTAAGGCGAAAACCTTGCCCCGGGCCCCTCCCTGGCCTAAAAAAAGATGAGGTTGAACCATTAATCAAAATAACAAATGAAATTGTTTGTAAACATGATAAAATTCAATTTACAAATTTAATACGGTAACCAAGTTGAAGCAAAACCGATATTAAGTAAGTCCAATTAACATGATCATATGCTTTGGAAAGATTAACCTTTACAACTGGTAAATTTTTCATCTTGGTTCTATGCAAAACTACTTGTGCGGTACCTATAACATCATGAATTTGTTTGGCCTCTAAACAAGAAAATTTCTCTTGAAGAAATTCTCTTGGAAAAATACCCTGATTCTTCTAGCAATTACCTTAGCAATTGGCTTATAGAGACAATTACACAATGAAATGGGATTGTAGACCTCCAACTTGATAACTCTACCACTCTTGGGAATGAGAGCTATAAAGGTGTAATTGAAGACAACCAACATCTCACCATTGATCCTTGACTGTTCAATAACAACAAGAAGATCCAACTCAAAAATGTCCATGACGCCAATAAAAAACTCTAATGGCCATCCATCAAGCCCTGGGATATTGTCCTTCTACATTGAATGCAAAACCTATTTCAACTCCTTGAGGGGTGCAACCTCTAATAATGACAAGTTCTTATCCTCATTGACAAAATATGGGCAAAAAGCATTCAATATTATCATCTGGGTTGCTGAAGACTTGTCATCTTCTTTAAGCAAATTATTGAAATGGTTCACCCTTGACCTTGCAAGATTCTGGAAACCAGCCACTTGTCTGCCATCTTCCTCCTCAAGCTTCCATAAAGAATTTGTGTTCTTTTTGTGCTTGACATAATTATGAAAATATTTAGTGTTATCATCCCCTATATGAAGCCATATGGCCCTAATTCTTTTATCTCTGAAGAAGCTTCCTCATTATCCAAGATCTTCCTTCTCCAAGCCTTGAGATCCACGATTTACCTTTTGTGATCAACTGATGTAAATCATTTTGGATTATCAACATGAACCAGGAAAAATTCAGTCCTACATAGCTCTATTTCTTGAAATATACTCCTCTCAGTAACCCATGGCACGGTATGGGATTTGATCTTCTTGAGATTGCTCAAGAGTTGAATCCTCGTGGATTCTTTTCTATTGCCATCAAATGTAGCCCACAAGATTTTGACCAATTACATATAGCCATCATCCTCCATCCAAGAATAATTAATATTTGAACATGCTAGGAGGATTTTTCAGGACCTCCTTTACCTCCAAAAATATGGGGAAGTGGTCAGACTCTGCCCCCTCTCTAACACATTATTTAATGTTGGAATCCAAGAGTAAAGTACCTTCATTAATTAAAAAACTATCTAACTTTTTGGTTATCCTATCTTCACATGCTCTCATATTCCTCCAAGTATGCCTTAATTTGTTAGGAGAGATGTCGAACAAGGAAATATCCTCCAACCTTCTAACAAAATAATCCCATAAGGAGTCTTTATGGGAATTAAAACCCCATATCTCTAGTATACCCAAAGATAAATTTAAATGTCCCCCTAGGATTAATAAGTCCACTTCTAACAACCCTGACTTGAATAGCTTCTCCTAGTATTCCACTCTATGAATATAATTCCTGTCGATGTTGATAAAAGTGAAATCCTTTCCAAATTCCATGGAAAAAAGAATAGTGCCCAAACCTGTCATAATAGCCTAGCTGTTAGTACATATAAAAGATCTAGAAATCCAACTAGTGATGAGGCCACCGGATCTTCTTGAAGAATCAAGACAAACAAATTCCCAACCAGGTAGTAAAATCCTTAAATAAACAAGAATAGAATCACCATAGGCAATAGATTCTTGAATGAGGATCACAGTCGGTTTATGCTAAGTCACCAATCTTTTCACAAATATAATTTTAGAGGGAAACCATAGCCCTTTGCAATTTAGGGACATCACAATCATGGGGCAACCTTGACACAGGGGGTATTTTCTCTAAGAAACCCTTTCAAATATTTTTATCACCCTCCCCTAACATTCAGGACAACATATTCTCGTGTAGATGCCATAATTGACTTTCGACCCCAAATCCTGGAAGATGTACAACCAGGGAAGCTTGAAAAGTTACCCCTCCTATCCTTGTCACCCGCTTTGTCTTATAAAGAATTCTAGGGAATAGGTGATAATGATATTTATTATATCCAAAATAAAACCAAGATCCATGGCATGGGATCCAAGGAAAATTTGCTTATCCTTATAAACACCAAAACATCTTTGACTATCAACTCCACTTGCATGAGAAACCAACGAGACCTATGGCTCTTGAGACTATCTGGTAGTAGGAGAACTTAACCTAGAAAAATATAATCCTCCATCATATACTTCATAACAATAATAGACTAAGGGGAAGGGCTATGAATAGGCATACCCACCATCCAAATCCATCACATTTAGACCAGTCGAAGAATAAATATTGAGCACCCAACCATCATGATTGTCAACAGAATTTTTATATGAAGAATAATCATAAACAACCTCAAGGTTAGGTAAACCAGAGGGTTGAACGAGATCCCTAACCTCCACCCGCACATATTCTCAGGATAAAGGTCCCACTTCCTCTCATTTATCAACCATGAGCACATGAGATACCCCTACATCCAAACAATGCATGGGTGACTTTGAGCAGAGGAGAGCATAGACAAGGAGACTAGGAAGTCACGGAAAGATCTTGTGGGATCTTCTATAATCCAGTACCAGACGAAAATGAGAGCTCCAAGCTCCTCGAAGAGGGAGAAAATTTTATAGAAATGGAAAACAAATCCAAACTTGCAAGTACCATTGAAAAACTTAACTCGATCCCACTAAGAGGAGAGGTAAGACTTGAAACCTGAGGAGAGGCAAAAAAACCTAAGTGAGAGAACCCCTCCTGAAGTCAGTGGGCATACATTCGATGGGGGGATTTGTTTCTTCATAATAGTCCTATAAAATACCTCACCCTTCATATTCAAAAGGCCCATAAAATTAATGCCAACATAATCCACACATAAGCTATGATCCATTGGAACTAGAGGATCCGAGTTGTTCCTGTCATTACAATTGTCTTCAATCAGACCCAAATCAATGACTACAAAGAGAGTATATAGATGCATTATGACTCTCATATACAATGTAGTTCGAAAAATTATCCTTTTCCAACACCAGGGAGGATGGCCATCCAAATCATTTCTAGGGCTTAAATCATGAGGTGTCTTCCCACTAGACATCTCAGGATGAATAGGTTCCATCAATTCCATAGGACCAAACCTAGCATAGATGCATCCTAAGAAACCACTAAAGAGCTTGAGACCAAATCAACCCTACTATCCGAGATGCATTTAGAGAAGTATTAATCTTCACCACCTGCTTACCCATGCCAAAGTTACTGACCACCATAGGATTTTTTTCTTCATGCAGACCTGGAGAAGGGAGGGAGCATTCATGTACAAGGTGGCCATAGGAATGGAACTTATTACACCAGAAGGGGATGTCGATATAGTATAAAATTTGAACATGGGAAAACTTTCCAATTGATGTTACCCTCTTAGGTATCAAACCCTCCCTGAGATCAATGTCAACAAGTATTCTCACCACATTCATAATACCCAAGACCTGGAAATTGAGATCAGCATATAGAAAACCTCCCAGAGTCGAATCGATCTTGTTAAAGATATCTGAGGTCCATAATTCCGTTGGTAAACCAGGGAGTTTTATCCAAATGGAATTCTTATAGACCTTTTCCCTGCATGCGTAAAAAAATAGAGTCGATCATTTTAGCTTAATAGCTGTAGTACCTCACAACCAAATCCCTTCCAGCAGTCGCGTTACATCCTCAGGTGTCTTGAGTATTACACCCTACGAATCCTTCTCTAGAGTAAAATACAGAGGAAAGTATCTCAACAAATTAACCCATGTAGTGCCCACCCAATCTCTAAAAGTGGGCATGCTCATGCTCCGTCCACTAAATCTACTCACCAGAGCAGTCTTGAAGAGGGGGAGATAACCTCGTTCATCTAGACATCCGGTCCCAATGCTAATCTAATCTTGATGGATTTCCACCTGACACACTTCTTAACCTTTTGACTACGCAACCCATGAGAATGCAACTTAGAGGCCTCCTCCACTGGGACAACCACCACACCCTTACAATTCTTTGGGGAACCCTGAGAGGAAGGAGCTTTATAAGAAAGCCAATCAACCGCATAACACCTATTAAAAGCATAAAATATTGCAAATAAACTAACCATTGACTCCACTTGCTTAGGCCCATAAAGCTGCTACAACACCTCCAGAATCAGAACACTATCTCTGTCAAGCTCAAAGGGTTGTGAAACACCCAAAGAATGCGGGAACATACCCGGAGGGTCACGGAGAGAAACACTAGTCAATGGAGAAGTCTTGTCGCCAACAAAAAGTGAAAAAGTAGCATCATTCAATCACCAAGGAAAGGACCTCAAGATAACACCACCGATGGCCTTTCCCATTGAAAAGACCATCAAATGCCAGGTGTCCACAATCTAGCAAAACGATACATCATAACCACTAAAGGAAACCCCTAATACCGGTACTGCAAATAGATCGAAACCAAAAGGCATAAAGAAGTTGAAAAAAAACCTAAATAATTCATCTTTGAAGAAAAACCCTGCAGAAGGATCCTACCACTTTTATTGGAACCTAGTTTTTATTGGAACCTAGAATAAGGAACCATGACTAGACAACAAGTAGCTATTAGGAGAGCTTTGCTTTGTCTAGGAGCCTAAGAAAAGCACTCATGTAAAACAAATCTTTAGTAACAACATGATAGTTCAACTCCAAACCCTAGTTTTTAAATATTAATATCAAAATAAAGTAATATTTATTCGTGAAAGAAGATCACAGTTAATCAAACACCAAAGACATGAGATGGGCCCCACATACCAACATTGACAAAAACATGGGAGGGTGATTACATATAAATCATATAATTACGTAACAAGAGATTTGCACAAAAGACCAAATTTATTTAGATGTCCATTCTTAAGCACTTGTTTTTAACCAATCGTGAACCACATTTTAAGAAAGAAAGCACTTGTTTTGCATGCGAGACAATTATGTCCCTTTGTTTAAATTTGGTTTAAATGTATTCTTTCTCACTTGAAATATCCTTAGTTATGGTATATTTTTAAGTTTTTAATTTAAATTATATCAATATTGTAAAGTGAGATATCGTTGTCTTTTTCATTGTAATTTAAGTTTATCTAATAAAATGTATTTACTTTTTCATATTCTAATACTTGCAAAATGTGAATGGGAATGAGGCCAAGTGTTTGTTTTAAGTAGCTTCAACCAAATAAATACCTATAATTAAATTATTTTTAAACAAAATTTTTAAACAAAATGTGAATGGAACGAGATCAAGAGTTTGTTTCAAGTAGATTCAACCAAATAAATACCTATAATTGCATTATTTTTAAACAAATGGATGTTTCACATTAGATGAGATATTTATTGGATAATTATTATTCATCCATATTTAACATTTTCTTATAAATATTAGTATGAGTAAATAAGATTTTTAAAGAAAAATAATATAAAATGTTAATAAAGAGTTGGCAGTTTTTAAAGTCATAAGAATGGTAGCTAGGGTTTACCTTAGATGTCCTTCTATCTTTAGGTTTTATTGTGGCTCGTTCTTTTGTTGTTATTGTTGTGCATGCCTTAATTTTCCGTTGGTGTTTGTGTCATGGAGATATCATTTGCCTTGCCTATGAAACGATATTGGTTATGGGTTGGTTGTGGTGCCCATGGAGGTTCTTTGATGGTGGAAATAAGTTTGCAATTGGATTCATTTCTTGGACTTGTGTGTTGGAGGTGTGCGAATTTATTATTGTGTACTGCTTTGGTTGATAACTCCAACTTTCCTATGTTTTTTAGGGTAAGTTGGCTTGGCTTGTGTGGTCGTGGTGGTGTCTGGTGAGTTCAATCTATCATATGTAAACATAGTTCGTCAAGGGGTGATCAACACCATAAATAAGCCAAGTGTTTGTCTTGTGCTTGGCCACTACACAAATACCTCAAAAATGCTTATGTTTCTAATGGTCTACAACCCAATAAGTCCAATCAGGTGGGATTTAGTTGATAGTCATAAATCCCCATTGCATACCGGGAAAAATCCACAATGGCTATTAGGTCCTTGTTGGGGAAGTCTTCTTCCTTCGCTATTGCACTGGACTGTGAGTCTTGATTAGTTTCAGTGATGTGTGAAGGTTTCATCTCCACCTCCGTAACTATGCTTGGATGTCTTCTTCTACTACCGCCTCCAAGATGTGTGAATGTGCCTTTGCCTTCTTCACAACTTATTGTTCTTGAGTTTCCTTGCTCTATTAGGATTATTGTAATCCTACCTTGTCCACCATAGTCTAAATTTCAGTTTCCTAGCTTAGGAGTATGTTGCCACTTCATTAGTGCCATTGAAAATTTATCTGGGGCCCACCTACCACTTTATCACCCTCATGCATGAGTTTAGCAGCTCCAGATGCCAATCCCTAGATTTTAGAAGCCCATACTAAGTCATGGGAGTCCCATGATCAGTTCACCTTAGTCCGTGTTGAGTTATGCTTCGATGGGCCACACTTAGTTCATCTTAAGTTAGTCTAGTGCCACTTTTGCATGATTTAAGGAGATGGGCGCCTTCACACACCTACCTTGGTTAGTTAACTGATTGTGGAGTGTTTCAGTTATCCAGAGTTGCATTAGTGAGTCTTAAATGGTGATTATTCAAAGGTTAGGCATGTCTGGAGTCAATACAAGTCATGGGATTTGAATCACTCCTAGAGGATTCTAATTCCATATATTGTACCATGGATGTATTTCATACTGGTTAATGATTATTTAGTTATTGTTATGTTGTCAAAATATTGGCCTCTTGTCTGATTAATTTCACCATATTTGTTTGGAAATTCCATCACTGTAATTCTTCCTCATTCATTCTTCTTTTACTTAGAGGTTCAATCCAACCCGACGATCAAGTGACTTTGATAATTTTACATTCTCAACCCTTTATCGGGTGGTTGAGCCTCCTTAATGTCCTCAACAACCATAATAATTCCCTCATCTTGCGATCGAGGGTGTTGTTGGGTGAATGTTTGCCAATGTTGTTGCGATCCAAGACTTTAACTTCTTTCTTCTTGGCAAGTTCCTTTGCTACCAACCTTCACAAGCATCACCATGTTTCCAATGCCCTACTTTTGGTCATCCAACGAACTTGATTGTTCAAACTTCTCTAAGGATGAATATACCAAGATATTTAATGCTCCCAACCTTTGTTAGCTTAGGTCTTTGCCCATATTTGCACCTATGGTTGTTTTGCTTGAACTTTGCTTCTACTGCTATTGTGCAATGCCACCAAGAAAACCAACGAGCTCATCAATTTCCTTGAACAATTGAATGGAATACATCCAAGACATTCTCCCCATCTTCAATGGTTCTTAGGATTTAAACAAGCATCACATAATAATAATATGCGAGAAAATCATAAACACAAGCAACCATTAAAGATAAACACACAATGCTTATGTGGAAAACCCAAAACTAGGAAAAACCACCATGATAGATCTATTATCCCCCTTGACCTAAATTGTTCAAGCCGGGCCAAGTGAGCTAGCCACCACTCACCTCCAGGACGCTTTACAATGGAGCCTCCTCAAGCCTTATAAAGAATTCCGTACATGCAATACCATGGAACAATACCAAGGGCCGCCAGATACCATGGGCCCAAAAACATGTGCTAGATCTAAACCACCTTTGAATCATTCCTGAGTCAAGGTTAACGCTAACAATCCCCCCTTTAATATTGACTTAATGATCTTATATACATCCCATATCACCTAAGTCTATCTCCTAACTTTACTAGTGAGTTTTCAGGGATATGCGTGACTTACTTGGTCTTATAACCATATTCCCATTTACATGCAAACTGCTCCACTAATTTTTTTCATGTGTCTTCATGGTGACTACACCATCACCATCCATTACTTCATCCTCTCACTTTTCCATGCTCGCTTCCTTCCTCATTTTTTTCCATGCTCCTTTTTGTACCTATCATTGACGTCCATATAAAAAGAATCCATCTACCAGATTACGTGGGTCCTCAACTGTTGTAACCGCCAATTCTATATGAATTCTCTTCGCATCAATGGTTCATCAATATTGGTCCCACAACTGATATTAAACCATCTCACATTCCTCCCACAATCAAAGACTCAACCTCTACGATCTATATCAAGTTAAGCTATGAGTACACCTACCACCCTCGTACCTACTTAGTAGTTCATTCCACAACTAATCTTTGTACATAACCCTTTCATTGAATATTACATCTCTACCCCTAATTATTTTGTGATTTTCATAACCTCATAAGTGATAGCCAAAATCATCAACCCCGAATAAATGTGCATTTCTTGGATTTAGCCTGAAGGTTTGTTTTATTTTCTTTATCAATATGGACAAATGCTTCACAACCAAAAGTTCTCAGAAATGAGCAGTTTACCGTTTTACCTATCCATGCCTCCTCAAGCCTTATAAATACTTCCTTACTGCAATATCATGGGACAATACCATGGGCCCAAAAACATGTGCTAGACCTAAACCACCTTTGACTCATTGTTGAGTCAAGATTAACCCTAATAATGGTCATTGACATTATTAGAGTCCTAGCTTTGTCTAAGAACATCAAGCAACTCACATGGGGAAAAGGAATGGTTTTGGAAAGCCCAAGGAATCATGCCCTATGATGAATTTATGGTCATTCATCGAAACCAATGTCAAGTCCAAAATGTTAAGCCACTCTCCAACCTTCAATAGTGTTGAAATAACTAGCCTTGCTACTAGCTTCACAATTGAGTTCACTGCCTTAAATGTGTTCAAGCTTGCCTCATTCTTATGGTGAAGTGTTGTTGTATTTCATTCATCCAAAAAAAAGTGTGCCGCACATAAGTCAATCAAAGTTGGTACCTTTAATCCACACATGATCGCATACAAAAAACTTAGTCCATATGGGTTGTTTTCTTGCAAAGCACACCAACAACCCGCAACAAACTTGTTGTCAAGGGACCCAGAACTTGCATCGTTTCCTTCGAAGTCTCTTGCATTTGGTTTGCTCCCGAGTATGCCAACTTCACATCCAATGTTGGTCATGATTATTCTAAGAAAAATGGTTTCGCGAACAAAGAAAGCATGCAATTAAATTACCCTTGGGATTTAACTGCAATGTTGTTGTGAATTTAGTCTTATGTTGGTCAAGCAACTTTGTCCTTTCTTTCAAATACTACACTTTCTCAGACAAGACTTAGACCATTGCATTGGTATGCTCTAGTTTTCTCGTGTTAGTAAGGAATAACTTGAGAATATTCTGGTACTAGTGTTCTTGTTCCCTAAACAAATCTTCTATCTTGGTTTTCCATGTCTCTTCAACACCATCCATGTTGTAATCCATAAATGGTTCAATCCTCCTAGGTACATTCGAAGAATTTTCTACCAACTGATTCATCACCTACAACTTCTGGCACCTTTAGTATTGAGTTGTGGACGCTCTACTGAAGGGCGTTGTCTTGTCGATGTGCTACTCCCAATGGATTATTTTCTACCAAGGATAGGTCTCTATCAACACAAATTGTATCCTAGGAACACTTCTTCCCTGGTACACTTCCACCTAGTTGTTCTTCTTCTCAGTTGTGTTGTTTTCTGGGACATGTATTCGTAGGTGCATTGTGTTTTGTTCGCAAACTGTGTTTTGAGATCTCCTCTCTTGATGTACTACATCCCAAGTGTACCTCTCTTGATGTATTGCATCATGAGTGCACTTTTCCCAGGTTGCACCTCTCTCCATGTTTTGCATCTCGAGCGAACGTTCTCCCAAAAATTCATTGAGTCTAAAATCTGATACCATCTGTCGCAATTGGGACAATGGTGAAGACGCTACATAAACTTCACTTTTCGGTACGCTTATAGTATTCAAACTATCTATGTTACCATATCTCATAACCCCAAAGCTTCGGTGTCATAGGACTACCTGAACTTTGACAATCTTGAAACACCATTCACATTTCTTCGTGAGGACTTGGTCACCCGAGGTTTCTCTTCGGTGGACTGCACCCCTTGACTAATAGTATGGCCATAACTTCTACTGATGAGATAAACATTTCCTGAGCCAACCTTACCAACTTGCACTTGGACATAGATTATTATGTGTGTGATCTTACTTAGCTAATTTAACAATTAAACAAGAGACCAAACCATAACATAAGATATCAAGTGGGTGCCCAAACTAGGAACCCAAAAAATATTTATATAGTGAACAATTTAGAACAGGTGCTTTAGGAAACAATTAGAACCTCATATACAAAGGGGTTACGACCTTTAGACTGCTACCCAAAATACAACAAACAACACTCCTTGGGTGTTCCATCCCAAAATCTCCCAGTTTGCTTATTGTTACCATTGTCTCTTTCGAAGCGTGCTATCACAACCTATCTTTCACTTGGTTTCTCTGCCTCAACACCTCTTTGGATCACTTCTTGGACTACTCGTTAGATGATTGGATTCATGGATGAATTCTACTCAAGTGCATCCAATTATTTTATATGAGATGTTCTCATCATAACTGGGCATTTGAGGAAGGGACACATCAGTTGGGAAGCCCCAACAAATCTAGGAGCTCTCCCAATGGTCAACTCAGAGGCTTGTCAGTAACTTTACCAACCCGATTTCCAGCACTTGGGCAATTCTTTTGAAGCCCTTATTAGGATAAGTTGTGTAGAGTGCTACACTCTAATGATTATTATTTTTATTCTTTGACATGTGGTCACGACCCTTTGTCCACGAGCCTGAGTGTCATGACGATGGCGTCCATATGTGCTTGCTATGGTGTATATCCATTTGGGCCCTCATAGAGGGTGTCTTACCACTGTGCCTAAGGAAAATGGACACAATGGTATCTCTTCCACTTCGTTTCTTGTTGAAGCCTTCTTTGCCAAATCCCCATGTCTACTCATCCCTTTCTAAAACCCTTTTCGATCTGCCAAAGCCTCTTGGTCACATGCGTTGTTGTGGAAAGCTATGCGTCCATGCCTAATCCATCATTGCCCATGGTTTCCTTGCGTGCATCCAGAAGTTCCCAAGTGCATCGATCCACCTCTTGGTCATGTTGGGCATGTTGGTTCTCTAGGTAGAAGCGACCGATGGATGAGTTGATGAGGGGTTATCGCTTGGTACAAGCTTAACTTTGGTACACTAGATCACTTGGATACTATGTGTTTTTCAATTCACTCATCTTGCATGGGTTGCTATGCTTGGGTTTTCACATTGGGTAGTTTGTATGGTATGAGCAAGGGCATGATCTTCTATGCTCGAATTTATGAAATACTTTTGGTGGCACTTGAGGTAGTAGGATTCTTGTGATGCTTGAGGTTCTCTTCAATATTTTTTGTATTTTTCATTATTGGTTTTATTATTTGTACTTTGATACTTTGTTGCCATGGTTGAGTTTCTTGCAACTCCCTTTTGGTTTAGTGTCCTCAACGCATGTTAAAATTATTGTCACCATTTCCTTTTTGAAATAAATATATTACTATTTTTTAATAAAAATAAAAAAAAACTTAAACCCTTTTGGTTTAGTTTCCTCAACACATGTTAAAGTTGTTGTCACGATTTTGCCATTTTTTAATAAAAATAAAATAAAATAAATCTTAAATCCTTAAATTAAAACTTAGCATTAAAACAAAACACACACACACACACACACACACACACACACACACACACACACACGATACAATGCCTGAGGCAAACCCTTAGGTTCTTCCCCTCATTTTGAAAATGGCACCCATGGAAAACCCTATATTCTTTAGGGCACGGAGCTGTTACAATAATATTCTCATTATAAGCTTCATATGTCACTAACGGGAATAGAACTTGGTTGGAACGATACTAACTCCATCCGACATAAGTTTGAAAATTCAAGAGGATAAAAATGGGAGGGAAAAACTTTGTTTTCGAGCTATGAAAAAAGTAGCAGGGATTGTTCAGTGGATTGTTAATGTTTAAGAAATGTGCAAGTTATTTTTTATCATTAAAATGAGTTTATATTACATCCATGCATTGTTTGGTTTTTAACATTTTATATTATAATAAAAGCAAAATTTATAAAAAAATTTGATGAGTATTTATTTTAATTATTTATATTAAAATAAAATTTGAAAAATAAGTACCATGATTTAACATAAACGTAAGAAAACATTTGTGATGTTTGCTTCTTGATTACACTCTGTGCTAATTTTGTAAACCCGATGTTTAAGGTGGACACTCCACCCATCATTAGGGGAAGAGAAGCTATTAAGGAGTAGAAAAGAGTAGAGAGTTAATAAATAGATCTTTTTGAGAGTCGTCATTAAAAATGCATGGTAAATGAGTCCCGTAGGGTTATGCAAGAATGAATAAAATGTACAATAATTTAATAAAAGTGTATAAAATAAGGAATAATGGAAATACGGAATATTTCAAAATAATTAATTACAAAATTAAAAAAGAGGAGAGGAAGATATTTTTATTTTAGAAAACATTTGTCAACAGATCCTAGATTGGGTGGTTGGGAGCATTGGTTGTGATACTCCCCACCCAAGTTCAAATCTAGCTTGCGACATGTTATGCTGGACATCAAGGATACCTTGATTCTTCGTGAATAACAAGTGTTTGTCTTTCGTGAACATAGCCCTTGACAACAATGAACCACAGTTTTAAAAAATGTAAGAAAACATTATCTTCGAAGCAATAATATAATTTGTAATTATTAACCTAATAGGAAGTAAAGAGAAAACATTGATTTGCAATATCGAAATAACAAAAAAAACCCAATATGATCTACCTAAACAAGAAAGCAAGCAGTTATAAAGAAGTGCAAAAAGAGCAAACAAAATTATGGTTTGTTGGGCTTGTGTGTGGCCTACTTTTGTTCTTGTCATGTAAATCCAATTAGTTTAAGTTGACCATGAGTATCCCATAATTGCTTTCCATAATGCCAAAGAGAACCATTCAGGCTTAGATATAAGTCATTATAACATATGCAATGGTAGTTACGCAAAGGCATCACAACCAAATGGATAGAAACTTTGAATTATTCATAAGGATCACAAGATATACAAGTATTTATATGGTGAATGACGATCACACAATTTGTATCTATTATATAGTGTCATAGAGATGAGTCACCTTAATAAGTGTCACCGTAGGGTTCTATGTATTAATTACGAATAATTTATATATTATATAGATGATGTTAATGATATTAATAAGGTCCATTGAAATTTAGTTTAATTTTTTTGAAAGTGTTAAAAAATATTGTTCAATTGTAGATGGATTCCATCGCAAGTTAATGTTTTTTAGGATTAATATTTTTAGGATTGGATCTTAGGTAAAAAAAGATCCTAGTCTACTTGGGTTGCACCCAAGTTTGTTGGCTTCATAACGGGCATTGGTCATGCTTCTTCTAAGCACTTCTTCAACATTGGTTTTAAAGGACAATATCTAGCAGAGTGGTTATGCGAACAAAGAAAGCATGCAATGAACTTACCCTTGGGATTTAGTTTCACTATTGTTGTGAATTTGGTCCTTTGTTTGTCAAATGACTCCAACCTATCTATCAAACCCTACACTTTCTTAGACAAGACTTCAACCATTGCAATGGTATGCTCTAATTAACTCGTGTTTGTAAGATACAACTTGAGTGTCTCCTGCTGTTGGTGTTCTTGTTACCTAAACACATCTTCCATCTTGGTCTTCCATGTCTCCTTGATTCCATCCACGGTGCAATCCAAAAATGGTTCAACCCTCCTAGGTACATATGAAATGTTGCTTTCCAACCGATTCATCACTTGTAACTTCTTTCACCCTTAGTCTTGAGTTTTGGGCGCTTTGTCGGTGGATGTTGTCCTATCGATGTTCTACTCCCAATGGATGCTTTTATGCAAATGGGCGTGTCTCTACGAACGTGCACTCATTCTCGGGTGCACTTCCACTTGATTGCGCTATTTTCTAGGCACACTTATTCCTGGGTGCACTGTGTTTTGGTTGTGTACTATGTTTTGAGCAGACCTCTCCCAATGTGTTACATCGCAAGTACACCTCTCTCGATGCATTGCAACTCGAGAGCACTTTTACTTGGTGCACCTATCTCAACATATTGCATCCTGGGAACACCACTCTAACTGTGCTACATCCTGGATGCACTTTCTACCATCACTTCACTTCTCAACTCTGATACCATATGTCACAACTGGGATAATTGTACCCTATTGAAAACTTCACTTTTCGGTACACTTACGGTCTTCAAAATAGTTCTGACACAATCTATCATAACCCCAAAGCTTTGGTTTCATTGGCTTACCCGAACTTCGGCAATCATGTGGAACCATCCCCATTTCATCACAAGGACATGGTCACCTGAGGTTTCTTTTCGGCAAACTCGGCCCCTTCACTCACAATATGCCCATACCTTCTATCGATGAGCTACACATTTCTTGAGCCAACCTTGCAAACTTGCACTTGGACTTAGATTATTATGTGTATGATATTAATTATCCAATTCAATAGTATCTTACACAAGAGACCAAATTATAACATAAGATATCATGTGGGTTCCCAAACTAGGCACCCAATGTTTATTTATTAAGTGAAAAATTTACAACGGGTGGTCTAGGAAATGGATAGAACATTAGATACAAAGCGGGTGTGACCTATAGCATGCTACCCGAAATACAACAAACAACACTCCTTGGGTGCTCTTTTCCCAAAATATATTGGTTTACTTGTTTCCACCTTTGTCTCTCCTGAAGTCTACTATCGTAACCCATCTTTCACTTGGCCATTCTACATCAACACCTTTTTGGATCACTTTTTTGAATGCTCCTTAGATGATTGGATCCTTGGATGAATTCTCCTCAAGTATGTCCATCTATTTTATATGAGATGTTATCATCATAAGTGGGCATTCAAGGATGGGACACGTCATATGGGAAGCCCCATGAAATCTGGGTGCTCTCCTAGTGATCATCTCAATGATTGTCGATAACTCTACCAACCTAATTTCAGCACTTGTATGCTTCTCCCGATGCCCTTCTTGGGTGCACCTGTGTTGAGTTATCCAATCCAATGATCGTTTTGTCGATTCCTTTACATGTGCTCAATCCCATTTGTCCATAATCCTGAGTGTTGTGCCCATGGCGTCCATATATCCTCGGCGTGGTATACAACCATTTCCCCCCTCATTGGAGGTGTCTTACCACTGCGCCTTAGGAAAATGGAGCCAATGGTATATCTTCCACTTTGTTTCTTGTTGAATCCTTATATGTCGAAGCTCGGTGTCGATTCAACCCTTACCGAAGCCTTTCCTGACTCACCAAAGCCTCTTGATTACATGCCCTGTTATGGAAATATTTGTATTCATGCCTGATCCACCATTGCCCACGATTTCCTTGCGTGCTTCCAGAAGTTCCCATATGCACTAATCCACCTCTTGGT
This sequence comes from Pseudotsuga menziesii, assembly GCA_001517045.1. NCBI lineage: Eukaryota > Viridiplantae > Streptophyta > Pinopsida > Pinales > Pinaceae > Pseudotsuga > Pseudotsuga menziesii. Next base: position 170,305 of record LPNX010836665.1, on the reverse strand, counting down.
CATGTTGGGCATGCTAGTTGCCCAAGAACAAGCTGCCAATGGATGAGTTGGTGAGGGGTTGTCACCTGGTGCAAGGCATTGACATTACACCTTGTTTATAGTGGTTTCCAGCTTATTTATCTAGCTTTGGAACATTAGATCACATGCATACTCTGCGGCTTCCAATTCACTCATCCTTGCATGGGTTGCTATGCTTTGGTTTTCACTTTGAGTAGTTTGTATGGTAAGAGCGAGGGCATGATATTATATACTTGACTTTATGAAATTTTTTGAATGGAACTTAAGATAGTAGGCTTCTTGTGATGCTTGAGGTTCTCTTTAGTATGTTTTGTATTTTTCATTATTGATTTCATTATTTGTACTTTGATGCTTTTTTGTCATGGTTGAGTTGCTTGCAACTCCCTTTTGGTTTAGAGTCCTCAACACATGTTAAAGTTGTTATCACCATTTCTTTTTTGAAATAAATATAATACTATTTTTTAATAAAAATAAAATAAAATAAATTTTAAACCCTTAAATTAAAATTTATCATTAAAAAAATATGCACACTTATATGTGTGTGTGTGTGTGTTTCCACTATACAATGTCTAGGGAAAACCCCTAGGTACTTTCCCTCATTTCGAAGATGGAACCCAGGGTAAACCATAGATTCTTTAAGGCACATAGTCGTAACAATAATATTCTCATTATAAGCTACACATGTCACTTACGAGAATAGAACTTGGGTGGAAGGATAATACTCCATCCGACGTAAGTTTGACAAATCCACATGGATAAAAATGGGAGGGAAAAACTTTGTTTTCGAGTTATGAAAAAAATAGCATGGGTTGTCCAATAGATTGTTAATGTTTAAGAAATGTGAAATGTTTTATAAAATAATAAAAGTAAAATTTATAAAATTATTTTATGAATATTTATTTTGATTATATATATTAAAATAAAATATGAAAATTATATGTAAGAAAACATTTGTTAATAGAGCCTAGCTTGGGTGGTTGGGAGCATTGGTTATAATACTCCCCACCTAGGTTCAAATCTAGCTCATAACATGTTATGCTGGACATTAGAGATACCTTGATTCTTTGGGAATAACAAATGTTTGTCTTTCCATCAATGTAGCCCTTGCCAATGCTAAACCACATTTAAAAAAATACTGAAGAAAACAGTAACTGAGCATGATGTGTAACTATTAACCAAATAGGAAGTAAGGAAAAAACATTGATTTGTAATATTAGGATAACAAAAAAACCCAATATGATCGACCTAAACAAGAAAGAAAGCATTTATAAAGAAGTGTAAAAGAAGAAAACAAAATTATGGTTTGTTGGGATGGTGTGTTATCTACTTTTGTTCTTGTCATGTTAATCCAGTTAGTTTATGTTGACCTATAGTATCCCACCATTGCTTGCCAAAGTGCCAATGAGAACCATTTAGGCTTAAAGATGAGTCATTATAACATATCAATTAGTAATTACACAAATCCATCACAATCACACAGATATAAACTTTTGACTTAATTATAAGGATCACAAAATATACAAGTATTTATACGGCGAAGGATGGTCTCACAATTTATAAATATAATATGTTATATTATATTATATTATATTATATAGTGTCATAGAGATGAGTCACCATGATAGGTGTCACCATAGGGTTCTAAGTATTAATTATACATAATTTATATATTATATAAAAAATAACGTTAATGATATTAATAAGGTTCATTAAAATTTAGCATATTTTTTTTAAGAGTTAAAAAGTATTGTTGAATTGTAGATGGATTAATCCATCTTAAGTTGATCTTTTTAAGGATTAATCTTTTTTAAGATTAGATCTTGGGTTAAAAAAGATCTTAATTCTCTTGCATGTGGGTTGCTCTCAAGTTTGTTGGTTTCACAATTGGTGTTGGTCATGCTTCTTTTAAGCACTTCTCCAACATTGGATTTAAAGGATAATATCTAGCAAAGTGGTTTTGCGAACAAAGAAAGCATGCAATGAACTTACCCTTGGGATTTGATTTCACTGTTGTTGTGAATTTGGTCTTCTATTTGTCAAACGACTCTGACCTATCTGTCAAAGCCTACACTTTCTCAGACAAGACTTCGACCATCACACTGGTATGCTCTAGTTTCCTCATGTTTGTAAGGTCCAACTTGAGCCTCTCCTGGTGTCGATGTTCTTGTTTCCTAAACACATCTTCCATCTTGGTATTTCATGCCTCTTCGACACCATCCATGCTGCAATCCATAAATGGTTCAACTCCCCTTGGTACATCCAAAAAGTTTTCTACTTATCGATTCATCACCTATAGCTTCTTGCACCCTTACGATTAAGTTTTGGGCACTCTATCGATGGGAATTGTCCTATCAATGTGCTACTCCCAATGAATTATTTTCTACCAATGGTCATGTCTCTACCAATGCGCACTATCTCCTAGGTGCACTTCTTCTCGGGTGCACTTCCACCAATTGGGCTTCTTCCTAGTTGTGTTATTTTCCAGGCGCACTTATTTTTGGGTGCACTCTATTTTGGTCACATACTATGTTTTGAGTGCACCTCTCTCAATGGATTACATCCCAAGTGAATATGTCCCGACGCATTACATATCAAGCACACTTTTTACACCTCTCTAAACATGCTACATCCTGGGCGCACCACTCTCATGTGCTGCATCTTGGGCGCACTTTCTCCCATAACTTCACATCTCAACTATAACACCATTTGTCACAACTTGGACAATAGTGAAGACCCTACTAAATCTTCACCTTTTGGTACACTTATGGTCTTAAAAATAGTTATGATATAATTTGTCATAACCCCAAAGCTTCTTTGTCGTAGGCTTACCAAAACTTCGATAATCATGTGGCACCATCCACATTTCATTGTGAGGACTTGGTCACTCGAGGTTTCTCTTCGGTGTACTGCGTCCCTTCACTTACAACATTCCCATACCTTCAACCAATGAGCTACATGTTTCCTGAGAAAACCTTGCCAACTTGCACTTAGGCTTAGATTATTATATGTGTGATCTTACTTAGCCAATTCAACAGTAACATACACAAGAGACCAAACCATAACACAAGATATCGGGTGGGTGCCCCAACTAGGCACCCAACAAATCTTTATTATGTGAACAATTTGCAATGGGTGGTCTAGACAATGGTTGAAACATTAAATACAAAGGGGTTGCGACCTTCAACCTACTACTTGAAATACAACAAACAACACTCCTCTGGCACTCCATCCCAAAATATCCCAGTTTTCTTGTTGCCACCTCTGTCTCTCTTGAAGTCTACTGTCGTAACCTATCTTTCACTTGGCCATTCTACCTCAATGCCTCTTTGGATCACTTCTTGGATTGATACTTGGATGACTTCTCCCCAAGTGTGCCCAACTAATTTTTATGCTATGTTCTCATCATAAGTGGGCATTCAAGGAAGGGACACATCATTTGGGAATCCCTAAGGAATCTGGGTGTTATCCCAATGGTCAACTTAGAGCCTTGTGGGTAACTCTACCAACCTAATTTCTAGCACTTGGGCGCTTCTCTTGATGCCCTTCTTGGGCGCACCTATGTTGAGTGCTCCACTCTACCAATTGTTTTTTTATATTCTTTGACATGCACCCAAGCCCCTTTGTCCACAAGTTAAGTGTTGTGCCAATGGGGTCCATATGCGCTTGGCATGGTGTACAACTGTTTGTCCCCTCATCGAGGTGTCTTACCACTATGCCTTAGACAAACGGACCCAATGACATCTCTTACATTTTGTTGCTTGCTGAAGCCTTCTTTTCCAAAGCCCCTGTCAACACACCCTTTGTCAAAACCTTTGCTGACTTGCCAAATCCTCTTGGTTGCATGCCTTGTTGTGGAAAGCTATGTGTCCATACCTAATCCATCATTGCCCATGGTTTCCTTGCATGCTTCCAAAATTTCCCAAATGTGTCGATCCACCTCTTGGTCGTGTTGGGCATGTCGGTTGCCCAGGCACAAGCTGTCAATGAATGAGTTGGTGAGGGGTTGTCTCCTGTTGCAAGGAAGAGACATTACACCTTGTTTATAGTGGGTTTTAACTTATATCTCTAGCTTTAGAACACTAGATCATCTGGATACTCAGTGGCTTCCAATTCTCTCATTTGTGCATGGGTTGCTATGTTTGGGTTTTCACCTTGAGTAGTTTTTATGGTATGAGCGAGGGCATGATCTTCTATACTTGACTTTATGAAAACTTTTTGGTGGCACTTGAGGTAGTAGGCTTCTTGTGATGCTTGAGGTTCTCTTCAGTATGTTTTGTATTTTACATTATTGGTTTCATTATTTGTACATTGATGCTTTGTTCTCATGGTTGAGTTGCTTGCAACTCCCTTTTGGTTTAGTGTCCTCAACGCATGTTAAAATTATTTTCACCATTTCCTTTTTGAAATAAATATATTACTATTTTTTAATAAAAATAAAAAAAATCTTAAACCCTTAGATTGAAACTCATCATTAAATTAAATTAAATTATATAAATATATATGGCAAACCCTTAGGTTGTTCCTCTCATTTCGAGGATGGTACTCATGGTAAACCCTAAATTCTTCACGGTATGAAGCCATTACAATAACATTCTCATTATAAGCTCCACATGTCATTTACATAAATAAAACCTAGGTGAAAGGATAATAGTCTATCTCACAACTACACAAGCTTCTCTCTTTATATATATATATCCAAAATTAAATAAAAGTTTATACGACTTTGTTATCGAGCTATGAAAAAAGTAGCAGAATTGTCCATGATGTTTGAGTAAAAAGATTGTTAATGTTTATGAAATGTGTAAATTATTTTTTATTGTTAAAATGAATTCATATTGTTTAAATTTTAATGTTTTATAAAATAATAAAAATAAACTTTATAAAATTATTTTATGAATATTTATTTAATTATATATCTTAAAATAAAATATAATAATTTAACATAAATATAAGAAATTATTAACTGTAGAAGCAATAGTCTGATTTGTAACTATTAACCAAAAGGAAGCAAGGAGAAAACATTGATTTCTAATATCATAATAACAAAAAGAAACCAATATAATCTAGACCTAAAAAAGAAAACAAACATTTATAAAGAAGTGCAAAAAGAGCAAACAAAATTATTTTTTGCTCGGTTTGTGTGCAACCTATTTCTGTTCTTGCCATGTTAATGCAATTGGTTTATGTTGACCGTAAGTGGCCAATCATTGCTTGCCACAACGTCAATGAGAACCATTTATCTTAAAGATGAGTCATTATCACATATCAAATGGTAGTTACGCAAAGCCATCACAACAAAATGGATAAAAATCTTTAAATTATTAAGGATCACAAAATATAGAAGTATTTATATGATGTATAATGATCAAAATTTTTTTTTTTTTCCAAGGAAAAAATTCGTAAATATATTATTCACTTTCAGTAGATGGTCCGTTAGGTCCATTGTACAAAATAAGCCAACTAAAAGTTGTCATTACATCGATATTTGCCTCAAAAAGAGTACACAATATCTAAACAGATCATAAGATAACCAACTGTTTAAAGTTGTTATAACAATCATAAAAATACCTCATAAAAAGCATTACAGTTCATCAATCAAAAACAAGTCTGATCATAGCAGACTTTTTTTCATCATTCCTGATAAATCAGGTCAGATATGAGAAAAAATATAGATGGTGATCATAAGCATTGTAACCCAGAGCATCACTAGCTGGCTAAATAGACTCTGAAGGCATGTACTGGTGGTTTTTGTAATAAGCTGGAAAAAGACACAGCATCAATAAATTGGCATCCAAGCCATCCAATGAGAAATATCCAGCATATAAAAATAAGAGTCCTATATAGCCCACAGGTGAATATAAGAGTCCTATATAGCCCACAGGTCATGCTCTCGGAAATATGCGTATAATCACCTATGAAACATAAATCAGCCGTAGCATCATATATCCATAGTATCCATCATAGTCCATCATGAGATCCATCATAGTTCAGCAAGATCCATCATCCATAATCAGCCGTAGCATCATTTATCCATAGTATCCATCATAGTCCATCAAAAGATCTATCATAGTATCAGCAAGATATCCATCATCCATAATCATAGTTCAAAATAAAAACCTAATGATCAAATTTATCTCTATAGTGTCATGTCATAGAGACGAGTCAACATAGGATTCTAATTATTAATTATAAATCATTTATCTATTATATAAAATAATGTTTATGATATTTTTTTTTAAAGTTAAAAGATATTGTTGAATTATAGATGGATGAATCCATCGAGTTAATCTTCTTTAGGATGGGATGTTGGATTATAAAATTTGGATCGCAATTTACATGATGATTTTTTTTTAGACCAATTAGATGCATTGAATTGAGGTTCTTTGCAATGTAGATAGAATTATGTACTTTTTTGGAACGATGGTGATAAGTTGATTATTCAATAACATGTATATTATGATTTGGATGTCTATAATGTGTTTTTATTATTTTTGATGTTAGTTTTAGTAGTTTTATTTATTTATTTATGTTAATTTTATATTTTTATCATACATTTGTGTCATTTTATTGATGTTGATATTTGATAAGCAATGGTATTTGGACTTTTGCCTTTGATTAAATTTATTGAGACTATTATATTTGTACTTTGTACTTCGACTTTTGAAAATGTAGTTGGCAGAATCAACAACTATGGTTGGTTCATACTTGCATGACACGAAGTTAATTGCTGTTGCTATCACTATAACTTTTAGGCATTCCCACGTTGCCCCACATGTGAAACACAAGGCTAGTTGAAGTTTGAACCAACGATATTACAAGGAGTACTTTAATAGTGCACCCTATCACCAACTAATCTACACCTCGAGGGCAATTCAAATTGTTAGATAAGAAAGTTGGTTCTACTTTTTGTCAAATCCTTGTTGATTTTTTGTAACAGTATTTCTAATCTTGCTCTTTATGTTATGAATCGTGATTCATGATTTTTTTATTAATATGTTGCTACTTCACAATTGAAGTAATGAATTTACAAGCATTGAACCTTTTTTTTAGAGGAGTAATCTCATGGAAAACTCTCCGAGTACTTACCCATGATTAACAGATGGTAAATAAGGTAATCGGTCGGCCCCAACTACGGAGCTTAACCCCAAGGGGATCAAGAGAGTCGAACTTGTGACCTAGCTCATGACCATTTGAGCTAATCCTTAGGGATACACAAGCATTGGACTTATTTTCACTTTGCAAACCAATTTTTTTCAGAGGATTGATTAAACAAAAATTAATCATCATATTCTTTGACATCTGGGATTAAACCAATATATCGACAAGTCTCTAGTTTCCATATTAAAGCACATAAACTAGTCATATCTAGGTCCTTCTAGATACATAGAAGATTTTGATGTGTTTCTCAACATCTTTTAAACTACATCTTGAAATATTTTTTGATTTCATTGACGCAAATTATGCTAAATTTCACTACTAAATTTGTAGCACCGGTTTAGGTGATGGGGTCCCCAATTTCACTACTAAATTTGTCTTCTAATACCAAAATTGATTCTAATAGACGTGTGTAGATGTTAATAGCATAATCAAGCCACACCATTCTTAATTATGAGTTACACAACCATTTATGAATGCAATTCTTTCACGGATACAACCATGAATATGCAAATTAATTCTTACACATAGGAATGCCCAACTGTAATATAAATAATGCAAGACTGTAATTTAAACCTCGCATTCCATAACACATCTACAACACTTATCTTTATGGAAAGTATTTCTTCAACTGGTTGCAAATGAAGGAATTTCCCTCCCAAATTTAGGCATTTTATCATAATTATCTTTCTATGACAATGACCACCCCCAAGTTGAGGCTATGATTCCATAATGGTGAAGCTTCGAAGGCATTCTACCTAGCCCACAAACAATAAACTCTATGGTGTCAAACTCCACTCTACAACTATCCAAATCATGGCAACACTCTTTGCTCTCAGCCTCTAACGAACATAAATAAAGATAATAATTAAATAATTAAATAATTGTTAATTATTATAGTAGTTAAGCTATAAAATGTGAAGGGACATAACCCTTCATTATGAATGCTCAAGCCATATTAAAAGCGAACTATGTTTGTAATACTGAATCATCTTTTATCCTATCATCAATATATATATTATTATGGATCATTTGATTTACCAAGTCTTTTGGTGAATATTATTGTATGAGCGAATAATTATTCGCTTCATTTGGTATCAGAGCCAGCCCCTTCTCAGGCTTGTGCTCATTCTGAATTTTAGCCAAAATTTCAGATTGTGTCTGAGTATTTTCAGAGTTTCTTTGAGTTCCCATCCAACATACCATCGCCTTCCTCAACTATTCCCACCATTCTGTGCACTCCACCTTCCCATCCACATTCTCCCTCTGCGCGTACTCTTGTCCACTTCTCACCTGCCCACTCCTCGTAACTCCCATCAGCTGCTCCATCCCTCCCCTGCTCCACTCATCTTCCATTTTCTCCGCTCAACCTCCACCACTGTCCATCCTCCCATCTCTGTGCACTCCAACCTCCCTTCTGCGCGTCTGACTACACCCTCACACCACCAACACCTCCTCTACTCTGCGTTCTCCTTCACCCTCATGCCGCCAACACCTTCCCTACTTTGTCGTTGCCAATTTTCCCTTCCTCGCACTCCTCCCACTCCGTTGCGCACTCCTCCCATCCCTGCACATCCCTTCTGCGCACCTCCACGTCGACCACCTACCACCCTGCTCCCTCTACCACCCTCGATGCTCCCTTCTCCACCTCCTCCATCTGCCACATCTTCTATCCTCACGTCGTCACTCCCAACGATCTGCACACAAAACAAAAACAAAAAAAGAACATTATAATATAATATTTATTTTAAATATAAAAATTATAATATAATATAATATTTATTTCAAATATATTATAACATAATATATTTATATTATTTTAAAATAAAAAAATAAAAGTAAGGAAGTCATAAAGTAAAATAATAGTAATAATAATAATTATTATTTAAGAAAAAGTCCAAAATAATAATAATAATAATAATTTTATTAAAATAATTATTATTTTTGGAAAAAAAGGGTTTTTTAACCTAATGAGAAGAAGACCAATTATTGTTGAAAAAGTGGTCAAAGGAAAACAAAATCGAAAATAAATAAATAAAAAAAATCGACGACTAGCTATAGTCCAGACAACCATCTAGCGTCGAAGAAATCAGAGATCATGGAATCTGGTTTGCGACTACAAATAGAGAAATTAGAATCCAAGTCAAAGCGTTATCGAAGAGACAATGAAGAATTACGAGACATGAATACAAAATCGAAAGTAATGATTAAATTACATAAGATGCAAAGAGAGCTCAAGGAACAAAAAAGTTTCGACCACAAAAATCATATAGAAAAATTGTCTACCCAAATTGAGAAATTAAAAGACAAAAGTGATTTCAATCAGAGAAAGAAAAATCAAGATATAAAGAAAGAAATAAGTGATTACGAAGCAGAAATAATATGCTTAAACAAAATCGTTAACGACAAAGATGAAGAACTGACGCACATACGACATAAATTAGGAGATCAAGAATCAGTGGTCGACCAGTATCGAAAACAGATAAAAGTTCTTCAACAACAAAATAACAACTCTAAAAAGGAACACAAGCTAGACATCACAAAGAGTAATAAAACAATATCCAACAATTATGAAGAAATTTTCAGATTAAGAAATCATAACAAAACACTAGTCACAAAAATAAAAAAGTGGAAAAATAGTCGGAAGACAGAACAATCTACGGAAGACATTGAAGAAAAACTTCTAGAAAAGAAGGAAGAAACTAGCTACATCAGAAGTCATAATGAAGATCTTAAGGAACAACTTAAGAAGTCTGAGGATGATAAGAAATCAAAAGTAGAATTGATTAAGAAATTTCAAAATGATAACATGTATTTAGAAAACAAGTTGGAAAAGATACAAAACGAAACCTTAAAACATAAAGGGACAAAAATACAACTTTCAGCTCAAATCAATGCTCAAAAGAAGACACTAGTAAAAGAAAATGACATTGTGAAAATTCCCTATTGACACCCCAACCATAAACATCGATATGGTAAAAAGTGGGAACTGTCGACACATAATGGTATTAATACAATCAAAGCTCTTGACGATAGATCAGTAGGGAATGCCAACATTCCACAACAAATCAATTTGGGATGGATTGATTTGTCCACATATCAAAAGTTGTGCTCAACTCTTAGTAGTTCGTATCGACATGTTTCGTCAGTTACGACGTCACAATGAATGATTCGACAACATTATAAGGCTTTGAGGACAAAGCCTTTCTAAGAGAGTGGCAATGTAACGAACATAAATAAAGATAATAATTTAATAATAAGATAATATAACGAACATAAAATAAGATAAATAATTAAGATAAGACGATGTAACGAACATTAAATAAGATAATAATTAAATAATTAAATAATTTATAGTTAGGTTAATTAAGTTATTATGAAAGGAGGCGTCTCCTCATCATCAAGTGGCCAAGCCATATTTAAGGCCAAGACATCATTGTAATATTCATCATCTAATATATTATTCTTATTTTACTATCAAACATGAAATTTGGATTCGACTATTAACCGACCAATTGGATACAGTTGCTCCAAGTGGTATCAGAGCTATATGGCCCTTGGCCATATTTACACTTTGTGTAAATTTAGCTTTAGGGATTCCCTAAAATATAGGACATTGTCCAAAAAAGAAAAGAAGAAAAGAAAACGTAAAAAAAAAGGTGAAGAAAATAAAGAAAAATTAAAAGAAAGAAAAAAGTTAAAAGAAAAAAAATAAAAGAAAGGAAAAAGAAAGTAAAGAAAGAAAAGATAAAGTAAAACCAACATATGGTTTTTCTTTCCAACTTCAACCCAGGTTTTTCTTTGACTTGAATTATTATAATATATTTATAATAATTCAATTTTTTGTTTTATTATATAAAATAATAAAATAAAGATTTTATTATATAATAATTAATCTAATAATTAATTATTATTCCTTAAACCTCACCATCTTTAGTAAAAAAAAATTCACACCTCACAATCCAAAATAGCTTCAAAGTACACACCTCCGCATACAATTTCCAAGACCATGGCAGAACTGAAAGAACAAATCGAAAAAATGGAGGACATAAAGTCCCTTGTCGCTAACCAAAAAATCTTGAAGGAAGAGATGCAAAATAACAATACAATACTCAAAGACGAGTTTGTTCTGGTACTAGAAAGAAGGTTGGATGAAAAATTTGACATCCTAAACGAAAAACAAAAAGACTTGGATGACGAAATGAGTACCATGACTCAAAACATAAACACCTTAACACAGAACTTGAGCACCATGACGCATAACCATAATACGTTAATTGAGGTGTTACAAAGACTCATACCTAGTCCGGACCAAGTCAACAGTCCAAACATGTTAGATGCCTCATTTCATGTTGCCACACAGGAAACACTCACAAAAAATCAAGAATATTTGCAAAAAGAAATAAAGATTAACAATGCGACACTTAAACAAGAGATAGAAACAAAAATACTCCCAGATATGGAGGCACGATTAAACAACAAAATAGTAGCTATCAGTAAGATAGTAGAGAATAAAAAGGTAAAAAATCACCGCCAACAACAAAGAAGTTCAAATATTTCACTTGCATCGTCGAGTAGTTCCAAGCCACCATCAAACCATAAAGCAAAAGGCAATCAATATCGTCCTTACAAAGTGTACCCACCTAAGGCAAAAATAGAGTTGTCAAAATACAATGGAAACAAAGACCAATGCGTTGCTTGGGTAAACAAGGCGAAAGAATAATTCGACATTTACAATATTCAATCTGACGAGGACAAGGTGAAATATACGTCAATGCATATGGAAGGGTACGCCTATAATTGGTACTTATGGTGGAAGAGAGACAATTTTTCCTACACCTTGAACTAGTTCAAAAATGATTTTTTTAATAGGTTTCAAGGAATCAAAGAAGATGATTTTTTCAGTAAACTTACCAGATTAGCACAGGTTGGAAGTGTTGAGGAATTCACACATCAGTGGGAATCCTTTTCGACACGAGTATTTGGGTTGTCTGAAGCAAAGACTCAAAACCTATTTAGGAGGTCTTAAACCGTACCTCCAAAAAGAGTTAAAGTTACATGACATACCTAATGTAGAAGTAGCAAGATATAAATCCAAAGCGACAAAACACAAATTAGAAGGAATAAGAAGAAGAGGTGATAACCATTATCGACAAGAAAAAGAGACACAATGTAGGTACTTTGAAGATACTTGGTCACCCAACCATCAATGTCACAAACCTCAATCATATGCCTATGAAAGGGAAAATAGGTCGAATTCATCTAACAGTTACTCTGATAATAGAAAAAAGAAGAAAAACATATGTCATCGATGCGGTGATGATTGGACTTTGGCCATAAATGTAGGAACAATTAGACAATACATTGCAGAATCATCACTGGAAAGGAAGTGCAAGTCTCTACACCAGAAACCTCATCCGATTCTAATACCGAAACCGATTCAAAATGAAGGATGACATTAGGAAATACTCAAGCTTTGAGGACAAAGCTCCCTTAAAGGGAGTGGCAATGTAACAAACATAAAATAAGATAATAATTAAATAATTAAATAATTTATAGTTAGGTTAATTAAGTTATTATGAAAGGAGGCGTCTCCTCCTCATCAAGTGTCCAAGCCATATTTAACGCCAAGACATCATTCTAATATTCATCATCTAATATATTATTCTTATTTTACTATCAAACATGAAAGTCGTATTCGACTATTAACTGACCAACTGGATACAATTGCTCTTTATGTTATGAATCGTGATTCGTGAATTTTTTCTTAATATGTTGCTACTTCACAATTGAAGTAATGAATTTACAAGCATTGAACCTTTTTTTAGATGACTAATCTCATGGAAAACCCTCCGAGTACTTACCCATGATTCACAGATGATAAATAAGGTAATCAGTCGGTCTCAACTACAGAGCTTAACCCCAAGGGGATTAAGAGAGTCGAACTTGTGACCTAGCTCATGACCACTTGAGCTAATCCTTGAGGATACACAAGCATTGGACTTATTTTCACTTTGCAAACCAATTTTTTTCAGAGGATTGATTAAACAAAAATTAATCATCATATTCTTTGACATCTGGGATTAAACCAATATATCGACAAGTCTCTAGTTTCTATATTAAAGCACATAAACTAGTCATATCTAGGTCCTTCTAGATACATAGAATATTTTGATGTGTTTCTCAACATCTTTTACACTACATCTTGAAATATTTTTTGATTTCATTGACCTAGATTATGCTAAATTTCACCACTAAATTTGTAGCACTGGTTTAGGTGATGGGATCCCCAATTTCACTACTAAATTTTTCTTCTAATACCAAAATTGATTCTAATAGCCGTATGTAGTTGTTAATAGCATAATCAAGCCACACCATTCTTAATTATGAGTTACAAAACCATTTATGAATGCAATTCGTTCATGGATACAACCATGAATATGCCAATTAATTCTTACACATAGGAATGCCCAACCGTAATATAAATAATGCAAGATTGTACTTAAAAGCTAGCATTTCATAACACATCTACAACACTTATATTTATGGAAAGTATTTCTTCAACTAGTTGCAAATGAAGGAATTTTCCTCCCAAATTTAGGCATTTTATCACAATTATCTTTCTATGAGAACGACCACCCTCGATTTGAGGCTATGATTCCGTAATGGTGAAACTTCGAAGGCATTATACCTAGCCCACAAATAATAAACTCTATGGTGTCAAACCCCACTCTACAACTATCCAAATCAACCAACACTCTTTGCCGTCAGCCTGAAACAAACATAAATAAAGATAATAATTAACTGATTGTTAATTATTATAGTAGTTAAGCTATAAAATGTGAAGGGATATAACCCTTCATTATGAACGCTAAAGCCATATTAAAAGCGAGCTATGTTTCTAATACCGAATCGTCTTTTATCTTGTCATCAATATATATATTATTATGGCTCATTTGATTTACCAAGTCTTTTGGTGAATATTATTGTATGAGCAAATAATTATTCGCTTCATTTGGTATTAGAGCCACCCCCTTCTCAGGCTTGTGCTCATTCTGGTTTTTAGCCAAAATTTCAGATTGTGTCTGAGTATTTTCAGCGCTTCTCTGAGTTCCCATCCACCACACTGCTGCCTTCCTCAACTATTCCCACCATTCTGCGCACTCCACCTTCCCATCAGCGTTCTCCCTCTGTGCATACTCTTCTCCACTTCTCACCAGCCCACTCCTCGCAGCTCCCATCAACTACTCCATCCCTCCGCTGCTCCACTCCTCTTCCATTTTCTCCGCGCTCAACCTCCACCACCATCCATCGTCCCATATCTGTGCACTCCAACCTCCCTTCTGCGCGACTGACTGCAGCCTCACACTGCCAACACCTCCCGTGCTCCATGTTCTCCTTCACCCTCACGCTGCCAACACCTCCCCTACTTCGCCATCACCAATTTTCCCTTCTGCGCACTGCTCCCACTCCGTGCGCACTCCTTCCATCCCTGCACGTCCCTTCTGCGCACCTCCACGCCGACCACCTACCACCCTGCTCCCTCTACCACCCTCGCTGCTCCCTTCACCACCTCCTCCATCCGCCACATCTTCTATCCTCACGTCGTCACTCCCAACGACCTCACACAAAACAAAAACAAAAAAAGAATATTATAATATAATATTTATTTTAAATATAAATATTATCATATAATATAATATTTATTTCAAATATATTATAACATAATCTATTCATATTATTTTAAATTTCTTTTATTATATTAAAACAAATAAAAAAATAAAAGTAAAAGGAAGTCATAAAGTAAAAATATAATAACAATAATTATTATTACTTAAAAAAGTCCAAAATAATAATAATAATAATTAATTATTATTACTTTAAAAAAGTCCAAATAATAATAATAATAATAATTTTATTAAAATAATTATTATTTTTGGAAAAAAGGTTATTTAACCTAACGAGAAGAAGACCAATTATTGTTGAAAAAGTAGTCAAAGGAAAACAAAATCGAAAAAGATAAATAAATAAAAATCGACGACTAGCTATAGTCCAGAGAACCATCTAGTGTCGAAGAAATTAGAGATCATGGAATCTGGTTTGTGACTACAAATAGAGAAATTAGAAGCCAAGTTAAAGCATTATTGAAGAGACAATGGAGAATTACGAGACATGAATACGAAATCAGAAGTAATGATTAAATTACATAAGATGCAAAAAGAGCTCAAGGAAAAAAAATTTCGACCAGAAAAATCATATAGAAAAATTGTCTATCCAAACTGAGAAATTAAAAGACGAAAGTGATTTCAATCAAAGACAAAAAAATCAAGATATAAAGAAAGAAATAAGTGATTACGAAGCAGAAATAATATGCTTGAACAAAATCGATAACGATAAAGATGAAGAACTGACACACATATGACATAAAATAGGAGATCAAGAATCAGTGGTCAACCAGTATCGACAACAGATAAAAGTTCTTTAACAAAAAAATAGCGACTCTAAAAAGGAACACAACCTAGAGATCGCAAAGAGTAATAAAACAGTATCCAACAATTCTGAAGAATTTTTCAGATTAAGAAATCATAACAAAACATTAGTCACAAAAATTAAAAAGTTGAAAACTAGTCGGAATACAGAACAATCTACGGAAGACATTGAAGGAAAACTTCTAGAAAAGCAGGAAGAAAACAACTACATCAGAAGTCATAACGAAGATCTTAAAGAACAACTGAAGAAGTCTGAGGATGACAGGAAATCAAAAGTAGAATTGATTAAGAAATTTCAAAATGATAACATGTAGTTAGAAAACAAGTTGGCATAGATACAGAACGAAACCTTAAAACATCAAGGGACGAAAATACGACTTCTAGCTCAAATCAATGCTCAAAAGAAGACACTCGTAAAAGAAAATGACATTGTAAAAATTTCCTATCGACACCCCAACCATAAACATTGATATGGTAAAAAGTGAGAACTATCGACACATAATGGTATTAATACAATCAAAGCTCCCGACGACAGATCAGTAGGGAATGCCAACAGTACACAACAAATCAATTTGGGATGGATTGATTCGTCCACATATCAGAAGTTGTGCTCAACTCTCATTAGTTTGTATCGACATGTTTCGTCAGTTACGATGTCACAAGGAACGATGCGACAAAATTATAAGGCTTTTAGGACAAAGCCTTTCTAAGAGAGTGGAAATGTAACGAACATAAATAAAGATAATAATTTAATAATAAGATAATATAACGAACATAAAATAAGATAAATAATTAAGATAAGGAAATGTAACGAACATAAAATAAGATAATAATTAAATAATTTATAGTTAGGTTAATTAAGTTATTATGAAAGGAGGCATATCCTCATCATCAAGTGTCCAAGCCATATTTAAGGCCAAGACATCATTGTAATATTCATCATCTAATATATTATTCTAATTTTACTACTAAACATGAAAATCGAATTCTACTATTAACCGACCAACTGGATACAGTTGCTCCAAGTGGTATCAGAGCTATACGACCCTACACTTTGTGTAAATTTAGTTTTAGGGTTTCCCTAAAATATAGGAAATTTTCCAAAAAAGGAAAGAAAAAAAGAAAAAGTAAAAAAAAGGTAAAGAAAAGAAAGAAAAAAGTTAAAAATAAAAGTTAAAAGAAAAAAAAAGTTAAAAAAACAAAAAAAAGGAAAAAGAAAGTAAAGAAAGAAAAGATAAAGTAAAACCAACATATGGTTTTTCTTTCCAACTTCAACCCAGGTTTTGCTTTGACTTGAATTATTATAATATATTTATAATAATTCAATTTTTTATTATTATATAAAATAATAAAATAAAGATTTTATTATATAATAATTAATCTAATAATTAATTATTATTCCTTGAACCTCACCATCTTTAGTAAAAAAAAATTCACACCTCACAATCCAAAATAGCTTCGAAGTACACTCCTTCGCATAGAAGGTCCAAGCCCACGACGGAACTACAAGAACAAATCGAAAAAATTGAGAAGGACATAAAGTCCGTTGTCGCTAACCAAAAAATCTTGAAGGAAGAGATGAAAAATAACAATACAATACTCAAAGATGAGTTTGTTCTGGTACTAGAAATAAGTTTGGATGAAAAATTTGACATCCTGAACGAAAAACAAAAAGAATTGGATGACAAAATGAGTACCATGACTCAAAACATAAACACCTTAACACAGAACTTGAGCACCATGATGGATAACCATAATACATTAATTGAGGTGTTACAAAGACTCATACCTAGTCCGGACCAAGTTAGCAATCCAAACATGTTAGATGCCTCATTTCATGTTGCCATGCAGAAAACACTCGTAAAGAATCAAGAAGATTTACAAAAATAAATAAAGATTAATAATGCGATGCTTAAACAAGAGATAGAAAAAAAATACTCCTAGATATGGAGGCACGATTAAACAACAAAATAGAAGCTATCAATAAGAAAGTAGAGAATAAAAAGGTAAAAAAAATCACCGCCAACAACAAAGAAGTTCAAATATTTTAGTTGCGTCGTTAAGTAGTTCCGAGCCACCATCAGACCGTAAAGCAAAAGGCAATCAATATCGTCCTTAAAAAGTGTACCTACCTAAGGCAAAAATAGAGTTGTTGAAATACAATGGAAATGAAGACCAATGCATTGCTTGGCTAAACAAGGCGGAAGAATATTCGACATTTACAATATTCAATCTGACGAGGAGAAGGTGAAATATGCGTCAATGCATATGGAAGGGTACGCCTATAATTGGTAGTTATGGTGGAAGAGAGACAATTTTTCCTACACCTAGAACTTGTTCAAAAATGTTTTTTTTAATAGGTTTCTAGGAATCAAAGAAGATGTTTTTTTCAGTAAACTTACCAGATTACCACAGTTTGGAAGCGTTGAGGAATTCACACATAAGGGGGAATCCTTATCGACATGAGTATTTGGGTTGTCTAACAAGCAAAGAATCGAAACCTATTTAGGAGGTCTTAAACCATACCTCCAAAAGGAGTTAAAGTTACAATGCATACCTAATGTAGAAGTAGCAAGAGTAAATCCAAAGCCGCAAAACACAAATTAGAAGGAATAAGAACAAGAGATGATAACCATTATCGACAAGAAAAAGAGACACAATGTAGGTACTTTGAAGATACTTGGTCACCCGACCATCAATGTCACAAAACTCAATCATATTCCTGTGAAAGGGAAAATAGGTCGAATTCATCTAACAGTTACTCTGATAATAGAAAAAAGAAGAAAAACATATGTCATCGATGCGCTGATGACTGGACCCTTGGCCATAATTGTAGGAACAATCAGACAATACATTGCAGAATCATCAATGGAAAGGAAGTGCAAGTCTCTGCACCAGAAACCTCGTCCGATTCTAATATCAACACCGATTCAAAATGAAGGATGACATTAGGAAATACTCAAGCTTTGAGGACAAAACTCCCTTAAAGGGAGTGGCTATGTAACAACCATAAAATAAGATAATAATTAAATAATTTATAGTTAGGTTAATTAAGTTATTATGAAAAGAGGCGTCTCCTCATCATCAAGTATCCAAGCCATATTTAAGGCCAAGACATCATTCTAATATTCATCATCTAATATATTATTCTTATTTTACTGTCAAACATGAAAGTTGGATTCGACTATTAACCGACCAACTGGATACAATTGCTCTTTATGTTATGAATCATGATTCGTGAATTTTTTCTTAATATGTTGCTACATCACAATTGAAGTAATGAATTTACAAGCATTGGACCTTTTTTTAAGAGGAGTAATCTCATGGAAAACCCTCCGAGTACTTACCCATGATTCACAGATGGTAAATAAGGTAATCAGTCGACCCCAACTACAGAGCTTAACCCTAAGGGGATCAAGAGAGTGGAACTTGTGATCTAGCTCATGAACACTTGAGCTAATCCTTACGGATACACAAGCATTGGGAATATTTTCACTTTGCAAACCAATTTTTTTCAGAGGATTGATTAAACAAAAAATAATCATCATATTCTTTGACATCTGGGATTAAACCAATATATCGACAAGTCTCTAGTTTCTATATTAAAGCACATAAACTAGTCATATCTAGGTCCTTCTATATACATATAATATTTTGATGTATTTCTCAACATCTTTTACACTAAATCTTGAAATATTTTTTGACTTCATTGACCTAGATTATGCTAAATTTCACTACTAAATTTGTAGCACTGGTTTAGGTGACGGGGTCCCCAATTTCACTACTAAAATTTTCTTCTAAAACCAAAATTGATTCTAATAGCGGTGTGTAGATGTTAATAGCATAATCAAGCCACACCATTCTTAATTATGAGTTACAAAACCATTTATGAATGCAATTATTTCATGGATACAACCATGAATATGCCAATTATTTCTTACACATAGGAATGCCCAACCTTAATATAAATAATGCAAGACTATAATTTAAACCTAGCATTTCATAACACATCTACAACACTTATCTTTATGGAAAGTATTTCTTCATCTGGTTGCAAATGAAGGAATTTTCCTCCCAACTTTAGGCATTTTATCACAATTATCGTTCTATGAGAATGACCACCCCCGAGTTGAGGCTATGATTCCATAATGGTGAAGCTTCGAAGGAATTCTACCTATCCCACAAATAATAAACTCTATAGTGTCAAACCCCACTCTACAACTATCCGAATCAACCAACACTCTTCACCCCCAACCAGTACAACACAAGGAATTGGATCCCCTTCTTAACATATAGTCCCTCATGTTATTGCAACTCCCTTCCAATGCTCCAACAAATTCTTGGTAGGGAATCTCACTATCGAGACTCTAGGGATTTTCAATTGTAGGCCAATTTTCCCTCACAATGGCATGTAATAACTATTAGCACCTAATCCCGTGGAAAGTTTGCATAACCTCCTGTGGAAAATATAATTAACCGCCCATCTATTCTTCGTCCTTCTTCATTTGCAGCCATCAAGGACATTTTTTTATTTTAAATATACATATTTACAACATCTTTGGTCATCATAGGTAATTTATGTCCAACTTCTCTGCATTTCATCATTAGATACATTCTACATGATGGGGCACAAAGCAAGGTATTACACATACAAAGAATGTGTATGTGTGCATGGGGTCAACTGTTTGTCCACCCTTATTTAAATAAATATTTAAATAGTAAATCACTATAGCACGAGCCCATATATTCAAACTTGGTTTGGAAGGAAACTTTTATGATCCCAATTTAGGTCATCATTTTAACATCATCTTGATTAATTATCATAGGATATAATTTTGACTAGTTTTTCATAGGTCATCTTGTAAATAATGTTTTCCAATTGAAAATGTGGTCATTGTGTAATTCAAAATATTGATTGTTATAGTGGGGTTGGAGGTAAAAAATAGGGTTGAAATAACAATTGTCAACAAGGTAAAAAAATAATGTACTATAGGTAAAAAATGAGATATTTACAGGACATAAATCGACACTACATCGTTGAGATATTTCTTCTGAAATTTAAATTGGTAATGGAAATATATTATACTTTTTTTCTTTCTTTTAGATTCACTACAAGGAAAACACCATGTAGTGGAGGTTTTTAGTGTTACAAGATTGGAAAAAATTGTCAAAAAAACATCTGCTGCAACCTTTGTTTATGGTAGCGGAGGTTATAACGGATATTCACTATAACTAAGAAATTTTGGGTGACCAAAGGTTTTAGCAGAGTTTTTTTTTGTACTCTATAGTTTTATAATGCGCACCGGTGTGTATATTAAATGTAATTGCACCAATGCGTATATTTTAATGCAGGCATACGATATTTAAATAATATTGTAGCAACACCGGTGTTATATATATATGCATTAGTGCGTACATTTATTGTCAATTCACCTCTGCATATATTTTAATGCAAACATATCGATGCTTATACTGTATTGTAACAACACTTATGCATTGTTTATATACGCACTGATGCGTACATTCATTGTTAATGCATTGATGTGTATATTTTAATGTAGACATACTAGTGCTTATATTATATTGTAGCATTAGTGCATGTGACATTCATATCAGCATCGACGCCTCATTTATTTTATAAAAGCACTGGTGCCTTTGCATATTTAAACACACCGATGTTGATGTTGTACTATATATGCATTGATGTGTATTTTGTATTAAAATATAACTCATGCATATATTAACCCAATTAAGCATCGATGCATATAGTTTGGAACAAATCACTAGTTCTTAAGTTTTATAAAGTGCACCCATGCTTATGATATTTAAAGAGCATCAATGCGTTTATTATGTAAAAGAGCACCAATGGCCAAAATTTGAGTAGGCATTGCTTCATGGAAATGAATAAAACACATTGGTTAGTTGAAATAAATAGATTGCGTATGGTTCAATGGTGAATTTTCCATGCTAATGATATGCAAATATAGTTTCTTCTCTTTGATTTTTACAAATTTTTAATTAATCGATTAAGAATCAAATATTTTTTAAAATAATATTTATTTTTATATTATTCATTGCGTTTGGATATCTGAGCTGATTACACATATGTTCATTGTAACCATGTAAATAATTCATATATTTAGCATTTGATTTAATCATTAAAAATCAAATATTTTTTTAAATAATATTAATTTTTATATTTTAATTATTGTGTTTTGATAAGCATGTTGATTACACCTTTGTTCATAGTCGCAATGTAAATCATTCATATATTTAATCAACAATGTAACATTTTGTGACATTAGAGGATGCAGTAGAAGAACAAATCCATTTTATTATATGAATAAAAATTCAAAATATGGGACAACATAAAGGTCCTAAAAAATCAAAATGTCATTTTGACATTGTTATAATTATTGATAACTTATCCTCATCCAATTGGGACGATATGCCCGTGTTAAACATAATGTTTATTTTTCATAGATAAAAATTTCAAAATATACAACTTGCAGTAACAACATTCAAATATATTGATCATCATTCATTGCTCAAACTATTGTAGTCGCTCGATCTGCTTGCATGCCTCATCTCTTCATCACCTTTAGGGGGTATTGTTCTCGAGTTGTTTGAAATGATTTGTTGATTGGCTTGATTTTGTTCCATATTTCATGTTCCATCTACAAGCATAAAAATGAAAAGTGACGCGTATATCTACATTTATAGATAATATAATATACATAACTGCATAAATGAAAAAGTGTACCAGTTCAACATGTGAAGCATAAACTTCACCCATATTTTCCAAACCATTCATCATGTTGTGTGCCAATAAATTCTTTGTTGGATCCGCTTCCTACTTTTTTTCCTGTGAGTTTCATACATGACAAAGCATACATATAATTGATTTTTTCTTGTTGTTCATTTAATTATAAAATAATGGACGTAAAAGAACATAGCTACTTACAAATTATTCAATTAACCCTTGATGCCTCAACATCTACTCATGACCCTTAATCTAATATCAAATAATTGGATGGCTCTTCACCATATGTTAACACCTATTAGAAAACATTCATTGATGATTTTGAATTAATTAAAATATAAACATCACACCAAATATGAAATCTGAAGCAAACCACAAGTACTCACAAACTTATAGATAAACCATTTTTTGCCTTGTCATCTCGTCTTATGCATTGAATGGGTTTCATTTTTTATTTATTTATTTTTATGTTACAACAAAACAATTGAAAATTCGTATTTCATGCAATAATAAAACTCTCCGCACATTTAAAAGAAAGTAATGATTGCATACATTTGATGCACATTGTGGATGGGATGGTTCTCCTTGTAATGTGGTTATGTTCATTTCTTTGAACATCTCATGGTACACACTTTTTGACATCCCTACCAACGTCTTTACATATCACGTCATTCTTCCCTTAGAATCATCAACAATCTTCCTGAAATGAAAAGCATAGTGAAAAAATGATAAATATATATATGAAAATAAGCACAACAAAAATAATAAGAAAGCAAATGTTTGGACTATTATATACATATTATAAAAAATCATTTTTAGCAATAATACTTTTTAAACATTTCTCCTTTGTTATTATATGTTTTTTCCATTTCAAGTCTCACTAGTTTTAGTGTCCACTGCTCTAGAAATGCTTCATGTATTTTACTTATAACTTGATTATTAGATTCATTGGATTTATTTTTGTATTGTAAATGAAAAGTGCATCTATATGTTCTTTCTACTATACCCCTCGAAGTTTTATAACCCCCCCCCCTCTCATTAACTTCCAACACCACTTTAGTTGAACTAATGACCAATTCATCATCATTTATATTCTTCTTAATTTTTGTCTTCTTAGGGATTCCTATTTCCTCGCTGTCTATTCCTGCACAACATTCAACAAATTTAAAATCTAAAGATTGAAACATGTTAGAAATTACTGTTGAGAAGCATTGTTAGTGAGAAGTCAAGCAAAAACCTCATGTTTACCACGTTTTTGATCCACATAATTTCTCAATTTGCAAAAAATTGTTAAAGATTTTTTCTCTCTTCTTCACTCCAATTACAAATAATCTTATAGAATTTTGTTAATTTTTTGCTCTATAAGACATGCATAAACTAATACACTTTTTTTAAACATACAAATAATTATAATATATTACTTTTATATTAAAATTACAAATTTTTTTACCATGTTCTTTGTGTCATATGTGTTTCTCTCCCTTCATTGTGATTTTTATTCCATGATCTTTTACTAACCATTTGTTTATCAATAAACACCTTTCATAATGAAACACATAAATTATGAAATATATTTTTACACATTAAGTAAATCATTTCAGGTAAAAACATATTCGAGACAGTCACTGCGCATAGTACATTAACTTAGCATCGATGCACCTTATACGATATAACGCACGAGTGCACATGGTTTATATGATACACATTGCTAAAACATTAATTTTTTTTAATTAGAACAAAATATAAATGGTGCATCTTTGAAATATAAACATACCTGTACGTACATCCTATAACATGCACGTCAATTAACCTATTGACATTTTTCAACATGCAAAGCGATGCACCTTATAAGGATAACACACTAGAGCTTTTACTATGTGCAATGGACATTGTGGACTGCAAAAACGTTTTTGAAAAAAAATTGACAATGAAAATATGGATAGGTAGACTTTGAATTGAAATGCATCATGATCTCGGTTCAAGAGCAACCTAAAGCTGCATACAATAATATATTTAAACAAGAATTTTACATTGTAAAAACCAAATGCTATTGTGAAATAAAAAGAGAAATAGAAAAAAGAAGAAGCAAGAAGAACCTTAGGGTGTGCAGTAATGAAGGAAATTCTAAAGGAAGAAGAACACATTGGTTTATAGTGTTGAAGGTAACTTTTGCATCGTCTATTTTTTTAAAAACCATATAAAATTTATGCCATTTTTCGATTCTATTGAGGGAAAACTTGAAATGTTTCCTCTATAGAGTTGTATGTGACCATGATGATCCCTTATGAAATTTCTCTTCAAAGAAATCTATCTTTCCAAACTTTTATGTGGTAAATCTCTCTTACATAAGTCTCTCATCAAACTTTTGCGTCGCCAAAATGGTTTATGGATTAGGGTTTTCTTTTATTTATAAGATCATTGTCTTAAAATTAAATTCTTGTTCTTTTTTTCATTTGATATTTCATCCCATTGATGTTAGACGCATGCATCTTTTTTTTAAATTGGGATGTCAGTGCACCACTCAAAAAATAACACACTGATGCACTATACTCATATAAGCACACTGTATAAACAGTAGGAGAAAAATGAAAATATAAAATTTTGCAATTTTTTTGGCTGGGATAATGATGCACCAAGTAGATAATAGAGCACTGGTGCATATTACTGACATAAGCGCATTGGTGATACGACACGACAAAAAAATAGAAGTGTAAACTTATGTAATTAATTTTTTGTGAAGGTTTATCCTTTGCAGAGGCGGTTATGGAGGTTTTAGTCGATGCATATCCCGAATTAGCGCACCTGTGCACTAATGAAGATCTAGGTATTCCAATTACTTTATAAAAAATAAAATGTTATATGTTTCCCAATTTTTAATTTAAGAATGAAGACATGTATTGATTGTATTTTTTGCTCGACTACAAAGTAAAAAACCACAATAAATCAAATGGTTGATTCTTCAAATTCCAACTCATTCCATATAATTCCAAGTTCAATTTCTCCATTTCTTTCACTAGTAAGTCCATATTTATGTATATTTTGATTATGTAATTGAATTTATACCTCATTTTCACGTGCATTTGAATAATAGTGCATTGAATTTTGCAGGAGCCTAATTTTGGATCAAATTTGGATGCACAGGATATTCCACCACTCCCAACAATCCACAAAGTATTACATGGAGAAACATACGATAGGAAAATGGTAGATGAAAATGGAAGGCCACTGTACCCCACCAATTGTAACATGCCATCATCCAGTAACCATCCTAGACGAATGGCACTTCAGCATGAGCTTGATCTCTTTTATGACACTCCAATAGTATGCAGTTGTTCAAAATGTAAAGGGTTGAAGAGGAATCCTATGTATTTAACACTATCCCATTATATTAATTACCGACTACTCAAAGTTGACGGTTTAATACCCCCCACTATGGTTAATGATCCAATAGGTGAAATAGAAAATACATATATAAACACTTCCATATGCTCATTCTTTGAGAATTTGGATTCCAAATCAACCACGTTTCATCATAAATTGACCAACCCATATCCTTCTATTGATTCAACCGAGTGTTATAGTGAACCAATATATGATATTAATACTACATAAAACATCTCTACAAGGAGATCATTGTATGAGCTAAGAGAAAAAATGTCGAAGTACAAACAAAGTTAGGTTCAATTTTTGGAGGGTAGAGATGACTTATCTTTTCCCATCCATATGCAAAGTACATATGAAACTGGTTACAATTGCACTTTGTATGGCACTTGACCATCTTCCCTGCTTGTGCCCATGGTAACAAATATGTGATTCCAAAGTTTAAAATAAATGCTGCAAATATTGGATTTTTTATCCTTTCACACGTGTTTGTTCCTCCCAAACAATCAGTAGCACTTATTCCATTTTGTGTTTCTCTTTAATTAGTCGATATGATTACTTGAATAATGTTAAATACAAACACAACATTTCCATGTATAGGATGTACATGAATGGTTATGATTCGTGAAACTTTAACATGAAGAACCTGTTATATATCGATGGTCATCCATGCACTCATGGGAACACTGCAGGGTTCATAAATAGCTATCGGTGCTCATAAGAAAAATATCACTGAGTAATTGTATTTTTGGATTTTCAATGGAATTAATGTTAATGTATTACTTTATTCCAAATTTGTTTTATAAAGTGGTTGATTGGATGCGTACTATTGGAAAAAATTTCCATTCTTCTAATACATGTTTGGTATAATGTTTTAACATACTAAATGCTAATATCATCGATTTAATTTTAAAAAAACTTGCAACTAGGATTCCAATTATGATAAACGTGTCTACCATCTATAGTTGCACCCTAGTACAATGTCAAATTGGGAGAAGGCTTCTAAATGAGTAGAGCTCAAAGATGAAGCATACAAAGTATGGTTTAATAATTCACCTATTCAATTCCCACTACGTCCCGAGTTACCAAATTAAAACATCTATAGTGTAATACCCCATGTGTTAAGCCCTTGGACTTATGTAATATGTTGTAATTGTTTATTATTGTGGCACTAGGCGCCGAGACCTGAGTGTCTTTAAGGACTAAGATACATTATTATTTTTGTAAATAATTAATTAATAAAAGCAACTGGCACACCATAAACCACAAACAAGGAGGGGAGGCCTTGATTCCATAGTGCGAGGGAGAATGGAGACATTCCTAACAATTTAAAACTTGTTGTTGAATTAATATTGTTCGCCTAGTTCATTTTGCACCTCGGTGACTTTAAGAGATGTTGGTCACCCAAAAGTTAGTAGTTGGAATGAAATATTGTTTATTTTTTCCTAAGGAGTTTCAAGTTCGCCCTCATGAAGGATTTGTGGTCCCCACTTGGTGAATGTGCCCTCCTTGGAAAATTTTCTCTCCTATTTATGTGTTTTTGGTAATTTATGAGCCCTCTTCCTAGTTTTTAGGGGATGCAAGCTATTTTCTAGCTTCAACGCTTACACAATGCATTATTGAGGGGAGATGCTCATATTCTTGTGCTTCCAAGTCATTCATGACCTTATTTTTTCCTCCACTCTCTCATGGATCTACCCTCCTTAGACTCCACTCATCACTTTGTGTAACCCATCACTATTCCAGGAAGATACCTTGGTTATGTAACTCCTCCTCTCTCCTAATTAGAGTTATCCTCATGAATTTGAGTTGGTGGGACATAAAACCACTCCTAACCTTTCTCCTAAATCAAATTAACATACTTGGGTCAAATTTTTCTCCTTTGGTCTATCAAGCCATGCTTCATCTTCTTGGGGTGGGGGATGTGATTCATGTAATTCATGCTAAGAGCTAGCAAGCTTGTGAGCCATGTATTCCATGCCATGTTTCATGTGTGAGACCTTGTGATGTCTTTTATTTAATCCTGAACTACTCTAAATATGTCCTTCGATCCATTGCTTGTCTCTGTCCTGATCCTGCACATAAATCCTGATGGTGAATATCAATGTTTTGAGGAACTTAGGTGGTGAAGGGACAACCATTGCACCTGGTAGTGGAGTGGATGGTAAAATAGGTGGTGATGAATTGAGTTGTGTCTCCTTAGACTGATATCCTTGAGTGCACCTCTACTTGTGGATTCATGGCCTCAATTGGGGGGTGGTTTGTCAAAGTAAGATCTGTCTTGGCAGTGCCTAAGGCTGGGTGGATCTTGGGTTGATGGATTCCAATTGCATATTATTAAGATAAGTGTTTTATTTTATATTATTTCATATTTTATTTGATGCATATATGGTTTCTAATGTTCCATGGGTGGTTGAATTGTTATTTGCTTATGTCAATTGTAATGGTGAGAATCGATGCATAATGATTGATGGATTTTCCTCATGGGATCTTGCTTAAAATTTATATACATCAGATATGATCGAAACATATGTTTATCTAATTTTATCCATGCTTCTATTTCACCCTATATGTTTGAGTCTAACTATCTTTATGCATATTAATTTATATCTTGATGATCAGATGCATGTTGCTTGGTTTACTACTTGAAATATGGTGGAAAATATTAGTTATTTCTTCTCTGATCTTGATAGAAAATGTAGTAATTTATTTGCATATTTGTTTGATGTATTTTAACATTCAAGTGTTCCCTCATTGGATGGTATGATTCGTGTTTGAGTTTTACAGTCGAAATTGCTAAGTTTTGATGACTAGTTTATGGGTTTCACTGCTTAAAAACTAGATTGTTCGATTGTTTTTCGAAAGATCTGATTTTCGTTGGTTATATGGATGTGAATATTCATGATAGTGCTCCATTAGTGGCTATATAATTCATTTGAAATATAATATTTTTTGTAAATTAAGGTTACAATTAGTTTTGCAGGGAATTGGGTGCTAATCAGATGAATGATTTGTAAATAAAAGGCTAACATGTAGACCTGAATTTTTGGGACGAGTTAATGGTTGTAGATGGAAGCCATCATATTTTATAATTATCACTATTATATGGCTTTAAAATTTAGCTTTAAATATTTTTTGATAACTAATACTTAGTTGTTTAAGGAAGTGTCACAATTGGATTTATGAAAATATCGTAAATTGCTTAGTTTAACCGTTGAAATTTCTAAATTGAAATAGTTTACAAAGATTCTCATAAATATGATTTAAAAATGTTATAAGGTTGAATATGGCCCATTTGAATTAATTTAATAATGTTTTTCCCTTATTAAAAAAGTATGCGAAACTGGTTAAATTTCATACATTCACATCCTTGCATCGACATAAGCATTTGAGGAAATAATTGCATTTTAAGTGTTACCATGTTTATTTAAATGTTGAAAAATATAATTATTGTATTTAGGCATGTAGGACTAACCTTATAGAACCTTAATCCGCTATGAATAACCTTAATTCAACCTTCCCTTCGGCCATTTGGTGACTCTGACACTAGGGTTTAAGGTCGGGTACGTTACATATAATAACAGTAGTTCTTCATGGGTTGGGGAGGAAAGTAATGATATAGAGGTCGATATGGATGATTTATTATGAGATAATTATGCCATGGAGGGAATGTTTTTAAATGTATTCCAAAAAAATGATCTCGAGAATGATCTTAATGTTGTCGATGCCTTCTTCAAAACCTTGAAATCTGCTTCCACCACTCCTCTCTTTGGGCATGAATGAAGTTCTACCCAACTAGGGGAAACAATATTATTGTACAAATTGAAATTAATGTATGGTATGTTAGACACATGTTTCTTAGAACTATTGTGGTAAGTAACCATCAAGTACCCATTAAATTAGTAATGAAAAGAGATTTGTTGCATGATTAATGATAATGTATATTTATATTGCCACTAATTGAAGGTTACTCAAAGAAAAGTTACTTCCAAGTGATAACGTCCTCTTGGATGACTACAAAGAGGAAAAGCAACTGCTGAAAAAGTTGGGTGTCAAGTATATATCATATCATGCTTTTCTGAATGATTGTATTTTATATAGAGGCGAATACGTTGGCAAAGAGATATGTCCTAAATGTGGGCATTGCCGGTACCTGATATAAAAAAGGGTAAGGCACATGGTCCTCTTCATAAGAAATTGAGGAACATGCATATATTCCCAAGGATTCAAAGGATTTTTCATTGCAAAGAATTAGCCATGTTGCAAGGGCGGTATGTCTCACATAGAAGTGAGCTAATATTTATGTGGATTTGTGTAGATTCAATAGCCATGAAGCATATAGGGGATACCTGACTTGATAAATTCAAGGATGAAGTATGAAGTATTTGATTAAGCATAACCATAGATGAAGTTAAGCCATATTCTCTCCAATGTTGTCTATGAAGAGAAAACATCTTATGTCAGCTCTTATAGTTCCTGGGAGAATACAAGTGAAGAATATGGATGTCTACCTACAACCATTGATCTACATGTTCAAGACATTATGGGAATGGATATAGGTATATGATGTATCTGGGCCCATTTTGATGGAGAGATATTTTATGCTATATGGGATATATGCATACACCACACATGATTATCTAGGACTAGGGGTTTGCTATGGAAAACATGTTGATTGATTTGCTTATATATGTAGAATTTGAGCATGTATATCTAGATACTAAGAAACATAGCAATACTATGAAAGAGATAAACTATCTAACAAATTCATGCAATAAATGTGCTAAACATTAAACATTACACAAAAGATAGAAGTCAATAACAAAAGAGAATGTTGTCTTACATTAATATTCGATGAATGAAGTAGAATAAATAGGAAATGAAATTCGAATAGGTCACAGAATCAATTTGAATTGCTCATGAAGATCATGAGATTCTAGTTAGGCTTAACTAAATCTAGAATATTCATGCACACTCTTTAAGATGAGTTAACTAACCCATGACTACCCTAAGTGGACTTAGCTCCTTACATGCTAAGATAATTGATTGCAACTGACAGAAGGCACATGCAACTGAATGAAGGCACATGTTGAGGTATAGATCCCTAAAAACAGTCAAGGAGGGTGCTACTGTCTCATAATAGCCAAAAAAGAGCTACATTGAGTCCCCAAATAGTGGAGTAAACTCCCCATATCCACTCCACAACTCTAACTTGCAATGTGGGTCAATAAATCAACTAAAATAAGCCCTAATTGAAGGAATTCGTCCTCGCTGTGCCAAAATAGTCTCAAGGAGTTCAAATAAAGGCATGCAAGGATGTTTTAGGAACCGAGAGATTACTAGTAAGCTCCAAGTTGAACCTGAGGGCCAAATTGAATGGGATTTGTCCCAATAGACTCATGATATCATAGCCTAAGTACCTATGTAGGAAAATGAAGGTACGACGAGGGTCATTATGCTCTAACAATATTTGTAATGTTATTTGACAAATTTATTTTTTTGCAACCACCTTCTTTGGCGCTAACATGTTCCATATACAATAACATGGCAGGTCTTGTAACAAAAGGGCATCACCATATTAGAGGAAATTTGGGGTTTAAAATGGGATTTATAAGAAAGTGTGCATGGATGAATATGATCATTTTTTATTAAAAGTATTTTGAGCTATATTTCTCCAACCAATAGAATTTCAATAATGTTGGTCAACCCTTATGGTTGAGTTGGACATTTAGAAGTCAATAATTCTTATGCGTAATATTTTTATTGGATATAACTATCTCCATATGAAACCCATATTGGTTAAGCTTGTGAAAAGTTCATCTCTACGATAGATATACTTGAAATAATAAATATATAATTTTTTATATTATCATTACTTCCAACTCCTTTAACACATAAATTTCATATTAATTAAAATGATAATGGAGGCTTTTTGAAATTTTAAAAACATTTATACATTTAATATTAAAAAAACATTAATTTTAAATAGAGTTATTTTAAAATACTAACTTCTTTTTAAATTTTAAATATATTTAAATATTACATTCTTGAATAATTAAATTAAAACTTTAGTAAGACAAAATAAAAATTTATATTATTATTTAAAAATGTATTATTAGAAAAAATATAATTATATTTAAAATCTAAATATACTTAATTAAGATATTTTAAAGTGGTTAAAATATTTAAATACTAATGTAAAAATAAAAAAATTAATAATTTTAATATTACTAAATAATATTTAATAAATCTTATATAAAAATTAAAATAATAAAAAGATAAAATTTTACCACTTTTTCATTAATATTTGACCTAATTCCAACTATTCCCACCAAAATTCGGTTCATTTCAAAACTAAAAGCAATTATTTCTTGGGTTGAACAAAATTCTTTATTCTTGCAAAAAAATTCCTTCCAATTACATGGATTCTTTTCGGCAAATTTTGGTCAGGTGAACAAACTTACTAGGGATAAAACTCCCATAAGATAAACGACAATAGCTGCTAGAAAATATTAAAAAATAAAAGTATAATTATAATATATGATTATATGATTGTTTTTTAATTTTCCATTATTTGCAATTTTTAAATATTTATTATTAAATATAAAATAAAACAATAATATTATTATATGATTTCTTAAATTATTAAACATACAAATATAACAATAAAAAACTTGTATATTTTTAAAGTGGGGCCACCTCACTTGAATTATTATGGGCAGTAAAACAATCTATATAGTTTGGGCGGTTGCTTAGTTGGCTTTACGACTCATACAACTTAATGCTGGGCTACCCATATTTAAATTTTAATATAAAATCTATATTAAATAATAGAAGTGGGTTTTTTCTATTATTTTTAATATTGTTATTTTGTTAGTTATTTTTTGAGTTTTACATTTTATTAACTTTTTTAGAAAAGTAGTTGTAAATTTATAAAATAAATAAATAAATTATAATATAAATTTCAAATGTTTATCACTATATCATTTATTGTGTGTGCATGAGAATCCAAACCATTCATTAATATTTTCAACCACACCTTTTAACTCTTCACTAACCCAACATACTTGTCAACTACCATTAATGAAACAATATAGGTTGGCCATCACTAATACCAACTTTAAATTAATGTGACATGGTTTTTTTTATTATTTTCCTTAGTGTGATGTGTATTTTTTATTATTATTGTCCTTAGGAGGCCCATTTTAGACCCCAAATTTCCTCTATGTTGTGGGTCTTCAATAAAGTCTAGGTGTTGGGTAAAATTATTACTAATTAATTTACCTTCGATTTAATTGTCAACCAGGACACGTAAACTTTGAGTCACTACACTATATGTGCAGGCAAAATGGTTTCAAGCTCATGCCTAGGGTAATTTTTATTTGCTCATAGACAAAGAAACAGAATGTAATCTATGGAACTACTACTCTATTGAACAATCAATACCAAAAGTTGTTGAGCCTAACCCAAGGAAAGGAAATCAGCTTGCTGAGCCCTGTTTTTCAGTCTACAAATTTGTCAAATCCAATGTAATCTATAGCAATCTCAAATTATGCTAATTATTGATCTATTTTTTTAAGACAAGCAACCAAGCAAGTAAATAGGAAACCCTACTTTCAAACCTGCCTACAAAATGAAT
Organism: Pseudotsuga menziesii; assembly: GCA_001517045.1. Taxonomy (NCBI): domain Eukaryota; kingdom Viridiplantae; phylum Streptophyta; class Pinopsida; order Pinales; family Pinaceae; genus Pseudotsuga; species Pseudotsuga menziesii. Next base: position 136,860 of record LPNX010836665.1, on the reverse strand, counting down.
ACTCTGGATCAATCTTAATGGTCTTATACCTTTTAACATTGCATCTAAGCCTGCAATCATCACCCATAAAGAATCTTATGATGTCTCTTCTAAACCCTAATTCATACGAACACTTATCATTCACAAACAATTACTAGAATGAAATCTATCTTTCCGCTAACAACAAATACACTCTACCTGTGTTCTATGCTCACAAAATATATTGGAACTATTCAGGCAACACACCCTTCACTCTCATTTGCCTATCCTACGAAACTTGTCTTCAAGCCATGGGAAACAACGCTGTCAAATACTTAATGAACTGTGATTCTTCTTTTTAGTTTTGTTCAAGATCATGAAATAAACAAAAACATAATTCCAATCCCTATATAGCCAATTCGAAATGATATATGGAAAATCCTATAAACTCTATAAGCTAAAATCTCTAAAACCTCTGTGAATTAGTAAATACTGCAAGTTCTTTCAAATTCTTTAAAGCAATACAACCCTTTGAAACACTTCACAACCTTATAAATTCCGTGACCTACAAGAATTCTGGGTAAGCACTTTAACTATTCAATAATCAGTATCACTCCTGGAAGTAAAAGAAACCTGGAAATCTAAATCCAACTCTCATTACTTTACCAAATCGAACCTACAGGCCAAAACTGAATGCACTCAAACTCATCATGCATATTGTAATGATATCGACTAGTCTCATGTAAGCATAAATCTCATTCCAAATCACAAGTGAATAAAAAACATTAGCATGCCTTCATAAAAACAGTGTTAAAATATGCAATATAACTCTACTTACAGCAGTGAAATCAACACTTATACACAGATGATCAGAGTTGAAGGTGGGTCCTGCCTTCAACGCCTACAAGTCTGAAAATTAAAGCCTTAAGAAGATAAATGCTTGATCAATTAACAAAATCAGAGTTTACAGTGTCTTCTCTCTTCTATCCCTACTTAGGGTTTCAAAGTCACATTTTATACTTGAAATACAAAATAAAATCGACCTTGGAGCAAGGATTGACCCCATCCTAACAACTCTACACCTATCTCGGCATACATGAACCAAAAGATTGGATTCGAACTTCCTGGAATCCATAGATTGCTGAAGATTTAGGGCAGCGTTTCCTTGAGCGAATGCCAGCTACAAAACAACACTGGGTAACTTCACCTGCGTCTTGGAAGCGATTTGAAATCAAATGAGACATTATCCCTGGAAATAAAATCCCCCAAATCTCTGCATCAGTCGACATACACTCCTCAAGTGCCGAGACAAGCGTTGAATCGAACAGCCCAAAAGACCACTGCATGAAAAAAATAAAGACTTATCAATTGACCAATTATTAAATAAAAACTAAAAGTTTCATTATATAAATAAAAACCAAACAAAATAATAAATAAACAATGAAAAATATTAAAAAGTCACCTGCCAAAACACCTTGCAATGTTGCTCCTCAAAAGGCATAACCAAACACAAAACATAACTAGATAAAGCTGATTATTACTTGATTTCATGGGACTTTGAACTAGAAAATATAGTGCTGAACAAGTCAAAATAGGAGGCCATCATCTCCCCCAGACTGAAGACCTTGCATGTCCCTATGCAAGAAAGTTTCAGACAGACAAAATTTGAAACTCAAAATAGATGACCAATCTGTGGATTAAACTCCAGAAATCGAGGCTGAAGTATTAAACAGGACTTGTACTTGAGGAGGAGATGGAGCTGTTTGCTGTTGTACACTAATCAATTTTTCAAACTGTTTGTCCTTTTTCTTTAACTGTTTCCTGAGACTGCGATTAGACCCTGTAATGTCATCAACTAAGATTTGTAAAGAAGCTACCTTAGCTTTCAAAATTGCATTTTCTTGCTTGATAAATCGGTCCAGTCTAACATACTCCTGTAATTTTTTAGTCAACTTAAAGTTTCTCTGTCGAAAGTAATCAACTCCCTGAGCTGAAACATCTGACCGGTGAGATTTAGCAGACTTCGGACCAGATTTGGAAGGTGATGCTGGTAATGAAGGCTCATTGACAGGACTCGGTATGGAGGCATGATGATGGGAACCATGAGAATCAGAATTATCATGGGCAGAAGAAAAAGTGGATGAGGACAACTCGACATGTACAGGTGCCTTACCTTTGGATTCCCTCTTCTTCGCTTGAACAACCATACTACAGGTAAATATTCGATTTGATGAAGCAAGAAAATTTTCATTACCAGACTGACCTTTTTCCCCCCAGACTGAGAGTTTACACACTGCCCTTTAGACCCTCGAGACTTCTTAGTATGGGATGGTCCAACCTTCTTACTGCTCTTGACAGCTGGTTCCTGAGTATGACTGGTTTGATGTTCAGAAACATTTACAGAGGATGCTTTGTCAACTAAATCAAGGATAAGAGGCCCACATGGATCACTACCCAAGGGTGATTTGAGATAGGAATTGGACAACTCATATATAAATTGCTCCCATACCTGATCCTTCTTCTTTAACTCAGCTAAAATAAGCATCTTGATAAGCCCATGATGGTATAGACTGTGAGTAGGATTCTCTATGTTTTTCCTAACTTGCGAGGCCATCTTACCCAAGCTCTTCCAGAAATAAAATGGAAATTTAAGAAGCTTACCGAACTCAAAGTGAGCAAGCAGGCGAAAGTGACAGGCTTTGAAGGTAGAGAATCGATCTTCACATGTAATGAGCTTAGTGATAACCACTAAAGAATTGAGAAATTCTTCTCTGACCCAAAGCTTTGAGAATCCTTTTTCACCTTTCACGGCCAAAAATTCAGGTTTGAATACACAATCGTAATCTTTGCGTGGCAGCTGAAAATTCTTAAACCAACGATCCCATGTGCGTGGAATCCTCGTAGCTTGAGCAATTGACTCCTCCGTAACTTGAAATTCCAGTGACCCGACCTTAGCTGTGTGTCCATCAAAACCTAAGGCGAATTGCAGGGAGACAACATCATCGTGGCCTTGTAAATTGGTCAAGAAAGAATGCCACCCGGCTCGAATAAACATCTCTTTGCAGGCTAAAAACTCAGGTGTGGCTAATAAATTCCCATACTCCGAGGGTTCATGCCGATTGAGCATCATGGAGACCAAGAAAAAGATGAGACAGCGAATTAACAGAGAGCATGCAGTTAATTCGAAGACAATTAAAAAAAACTTCATTAATCCTTCTTCCGCTGGCGATGATGAAAACTGGAAACAGCCCGAAAAAATAATGGCAAAGGGTGGTAATGATAACGGTGGTAATGACAAAGCATCGTGCAAAGAAAATCATGGTAAACTATGGCACGTATTGTCCACGTTGTATTGGGTTATGATAATATGGACACGTCTCGATCAACCCGTAACCTTAAGACATCTTTAACCATGGTGTTCAAGAATTCCAATTGGAATAGATCAATGTTATGACTTTCATTAAGAATGACACATTGATAATATAAAATGAAGTATTACCAAAGGTTAATGTCATTAAAATATTGACAAAGGAAAGGTGGTGTATCGACTAGATCGGTTTATAAGGTGATTATGGTACATCCCACAGTGCATCAAACTTATATTAAAAGCAGAAACATTTGGTTTATAACAATTAAAAGTTATCCCAGCGTTCATTACCTTCGCCACTTAATATATCAATTTCCCCATTTTATTTCGGCACCTCATCCGACACCTGAGCCAGCACCTCAGCCAGTCTAAGGCACACAGGTATTTTCAAGCTGAAAAGGGTGAAAGATGATTACCAACATAGTAGTGATATGAATACCTTTCTCCAAATATACCACTTGTATGAGTTGAAAAGGAAAGTAAGACTGATTGAAAATTTGTTTTACCCCAACAATCTCATGGCACAATTACCTTATTCCATGGTTGCTTCTTCACCCGACCACATAGGAAACAGAGCTAAGTCATAAAACCAATCTTTATTAGCAATACAAAAACAACAAAATTAAATACAATCCATAGACTTATCAATCTCACTCCTATATTCAGAACTTCAACCATGAGCACAGACTTCATTCTCTTTATTCAGATAGAACTTTTTCCACCAGAACATGTGCCTTAAAGCACAAGACAAGAGGAGTATTAAATGAATCTAATGGTGTACTGGCCAACTTGACTCAGCTTCACATAAGACAGTTTGAGCAGTGAAAAGAAAAACCAATACTGAGGTTCACAGTTATATTCATTGAATCAGTAAACACCAGTACACTCTAAAGGCATAAACCTTTTCTTCTAGCAAGGATCAGGTAACCAAAATTTAGAGCATCTGAAGATGATTATCAACTGGCTATTACAAACAGTTTCCTTAAATTTTATTTGACACACACATGACCTCTCTTTAACATTTACATAGGTACATTGTTCACACAGACAAGTATAGATGAGGATTTAAAAGAGATATCAGAGTCAGAACCCACTACCAGCGAGCCTGTTCAGTACTCCGGTGGGGTAACTGTAACATCTAAGAAGCTTCTTCCCCAGGTAGATGCCCCATTGCCAACATGCCTATTCAGTACCCTGATGGGTTTGCCTGTTTATACCACAGGTCGGTACCTGCTGCCGACGGACCTGTTCAGTATCCCGGCGGGTTAACCTCTTACACCCGTTTTCTATCAGAGGCCCTTGTCCCAAATTCATCTTAAAGATAAAGTTTATGATTTGCTTATGCATAGATGAGTGGGGGAGCAGCTCTGAAAACCATCTAGGAGTGGGATGGTATCCAAATTGGAAGAGTGTTCTTGAAACATGCCTGTAAAGATTTGTCCAAATGAACAACTAACCCTTATAACTGTATAAAGTGAAAGTCATAAAGTGGCTGGACAAAAATGTATATATATATATGTGTTTAATATAATGGAAGCCAATGGATAATAATCAACAGACTGCTCAGTCCTGGAGACCTTTTTTCTATAATGGTGCCTGTCTGGATAATAACTCAATGCCCATAGCTGCTACTACTTAAAAAAAACAATATCCTCATTCAATCCAGTGTGAAACCAAGTCAAATGGCACTAGTATCCCACGAGTTCATAAGTAAAAGCCCCTTTTAAAGCTTAAATCACTAATGGAGGCAGTGCCAAGTGGATAGGTACTTGTATGAATAAAGAGGACAAGTCTGAAAAACCTAGCAGCACACATTTATTTACTTGACACAAGCATTCCAGTTACCCAGTGAAACTCAGAAATTTAATTCAAATTAACACAGTCCTTGAAAAGTCTTTGTAAAAGTAATCAATGGCTGAAATAAGAATAGTAACAGAAAGACTTCCCTTTTCTTTTGAAAACATCCTGAGCCTCACCGACGAGAATATCTGCATCCTTCAAAAAGAAACCTATTGATAAAAAAAAATTCCTGTACATATATACAAAAAAACAATTTCATTGGATGTTACTGCGAGAAACTAGGGGATGAAGAAGTCATTTCTTCACCTACCAGCTCTAGTTCAGATTATTGACTCATATCATGAATCAATTCTTGCTTAGAAAGAGGTTTATGATATACCTTTAACCGATGTCCATTCACCACAAATGTAGCTTGTTCTTCATCTATTGTCTTCACCTACCA
>LPNX010836665.1:118718-131024 GCA_001517045.1 Pseudotsuga menziesii | reverse complement strand
CCTGATAAGAAGAATTCCCAACTGCAGCTAGGATTTGAGAAAGTTTTCCCAAATTGATGGTTACTTCTGAATCCATTTCTGTCGGTTGTTTTGTTCATGTCTCACACAAGGATCAGTGTCTGGGGATCTTACAACACCCAAGTTTTTATTTTTATTTGGTTAATATGTGTTTTAAATGATTCTAATCAAGACTATATACCAGTAAAAACATATTTATGCCAATCAAACACACACCGCTCTTGCATAAAATAAAACACTCTTGAAATCAAATTGTGGAAAGTAAACACACCCAAACTTGCAAAAAGAAAAACACACTTGCATGAAATTAAATTACAAGAAAGTAAACATGCCTTATAGGAAAGGTAAACACACTTTTGCAGCAAAATAAATCGAACATGTGAAAAAGCAAACACACTTACGAGAAGGAAACAACAAGGATTTGGGGCAACCCACTAAAGTGGATGCGTCAGGCTGTTACACCATGGGAATCCCGTAGTGAATTCGTCTTTGCGTCTTATCATTTCCCCTCCACCTTGTTGTGTAATGTAAAGGAAACCTATCTACCCCTATCTACCTGAACTTCACAGCCAACAAATTCATAGAAAATGAGCAAAATACCAGCTTACCTTGGAGCAACTCCCCGGCAACGGCGCCAAAATGTTGGGTAAAATTATCACTAATTAATTTACCTTCGATTTAATTGTCAACCAGGACACGTAAACTTTGAGTCACTACATTATATGTGCAGGCAAAATGGTTTCAAGCTCATGCTTAGGGTAATTTTGATTTGCTCATAGACAAAGAAACAGAATGTAATCTATGGAACTACTACTCTATTGAACAATCAATACCAAAAGTTGTTGAGCCTAACCCAAGGAAAGGAAATTAGCTTGCTGAGCCCTATTTTTCAGTCTACAAATTTGTTAAATCCAATGTAATCTACAGCAATCTCAAATTATGCTAATTATTGATCTATTTTTTTAAGACAAGCAACCAAGCAAGTAAATAGGAAACCCTACTTTCAAACCTGCCTACAAAATGAATACTCTGGATCAATCTTAATGGTCTTATACCTTTTAACATTGCATCTAAGCCTGCAATCATCACCCATAAAGAATATTATGATGTCTCTTCTTAACCCTAATTCATACGAACACTTATCATTCACAAACAATTACTAGAATGAAATCTATCTTTATGCTAACAACAAATACACTCTACCTGTGTTCTATGCTCACAAAATATATTGGAACTATTCAGGCAACACACCCTTCACTCTCATTTGCCTATCCTACGAAACTTGTCTTCAAGCCATGGGAAACAACGCTGTCAAATACTTAATGAATTGTGATTCTTCTTTTTAATTTTGTTCAAGATCATGAAATAAACAAAAACATAATTCCAATCCCTATATAGCCAATTCGAAATGATATCTGGAAAATCCTATAAACTCTATAAGCTAAAATCTCTAAAACCTCCGTGAATTAGTAAATACTGCAAGTTCTTTCAAATTCTTTAAAGCAATACAACCCTTTGAAACACTTCACAACCTTATAAATTCCGTGACGTACAAGAATTATGGGTAAGCACTTTAACTATTCAATAATCAGTATCACTCCTGGAAGTAAAACAAACCTGGAAATCTAAATCCAACTCTCATTACTTTACCAAATCGAACCTACAGGCCAAAACTGAATGCATTCAAACTCATCACACATATTGTAATGATATCGACTAGTCACATGTAAGCATAAATCTCATTCCAAATCACAAGTGACTAAAAAACATTAGCATGCCTTCATACAAACAGTGTTAAAATATGCAATATAACTCTACTTACAGCAGTGAAAGCAACACTTATACACAGATGATCAGAGTTGAAGGTGGGCCCTGCCTTCAACGCCTACAAGTCTGAAAATCAAAGCCTTAAGAAGATAAACGCTTGATCAATTAACAAAAACAGAGTTTACAGTATCTTCTCTCTTCTATCCCTACTTAGGGTTTCAAAGTCATATTTATACTTGAAATACAAAATAAAATCGACCTTGGAGCAAGGATCGACCCCATCCTAACAAATCTACACCTATCTCGGCATACATGAACCAAAAGATTGGATTCGAACTTCCTGGAATCCATAGATTGTTGAAGATTTAGGGCAACGTTTCCTTGAGCGAATGACAGCTACAAAACAACACTGGGTAACTTCACCTGCGTCCTGGAAGCGATTTGAAATCAAATGAGACATTATCCCTGGCAATAAAATCCCCCAAATCTCTGCATCAGTCGACATACACTCCTCAAGTGCCGAGACAAGCGTTGAATCGAACAGCCCAAAAGACCACTGCATGAAAAAATAAACACTTATCAATTGACCAATTATTAAATAAAAACTAAAAGTTTCATTATATAAATAAAAACCAAACAAAATAATAAATAAACAATGAAAAATATTAAAAAGTCACCTGCCAAAACACCTTGCAATGTTGCTGCTCAAAAGGCATAACCAAGCACAAAACATAACTAGATAAAGCTGATTATTACTTGATTTCATGGGACTTTGAACTAGAAAATATAGTGCTGAACAAGTCAAAATAGGAGGCCATCACTAGGTAGTCCAACTACCTACATAATCTAGTGTATGATTGCTAGAGGGTGTTCCTCCCATAAGACCACCCTTATATAAGAGCAACATATTCTTTCAATGGTAAACCCGAGAGAGCCTAGAGACCTGTAATAATGACACCAACACACTGGCTTAGGGTATATGACACAGAGGAGAAGGAAATTACATAATTGTTTGATTCAAATCGGGAATGTGTGTTTGATGATCTTGACTTTTTTGACACTTATATTGAGAAAATTCCCTTTGGCATGAAAATAAAATATGTGTTTTATTCACTTCCATATTAGGAGCGTCTTAAAATTTCCCATTTATTGGATCCCATGCATATATTAAAAAATGTTTTTTTTAATGGAGGCACATATCATTGAAAAAAACTGTTCCATAGGCTATTAGGAGAGACCTTATTTCTTTGAATTCTAAAAATAAACATTGGCCAAGAAAAGAAGTAGATGAGAGGCCGAAACTTATTGGTCATTTCAAGAAGGTGACGTCCCATGGATTTTGGAGAAAGATGATATTACTATGGCAAAGAATGTGATATTGAGTGTGAAGGCGCCTTGATTATATGGACTGACTCTACGACGCTACTTCACATTAGAAGAAAAATTGTTGGGGTTGAAATCACATGACCATCTTAACCTTATAAGTGTATGTATGTCAATTATATGCTTCTTTTTCTACAGTGTAGGTTATAATATACTATACATTCACAATTTTACGCCAATTAATTTATTATGTGTTTATTTTGTAGTGTCATTATTCTTTTCTCATGCATGGTTGTGTGAACCATGATTCCCCTAGATCTACGATGATCCATATCTAAATTATTTGCATTTGTACATTGAATTACATCAAAGGAGATTCACATGGATAACATTCAATTATAAGGTGTTGAGAGATCACTAAGATTGTTTGTATGTTTGAGAAGGAACAACGCACAAGTTTCTTGAATTTACAAGTCCATCTTTTAAACCACCTTGATGATGAGGTTGAATTAGCTGGGGTGGTATCATGTCATTGGTTCTTCTTCTTCGAGAGGTACATGAAAAGTTGAAAGGATTTTTTAGACAAAGGAAAAACCCAAGGGGTTGATGGAAGAGGGGTACGTGGTATACGATTCATTCTATTACATTGGTGAATACATCAAGCAAATTGTTAACACACCAAACAAAGTGGTTTGGGACGATCAATGATATCATGACAAAAAGCAAGGGTAGCTACTCCAAATTAACATAAAAAGTGCATGATAAAGATTAAGTCACTTATATTTTCTTAGTTTTTTACAAAGTAACTATTTACATTGAACTTGATAATTATATTTGATCTCATTCTAATCATTTTCAATCCATGAATACATCAACAAATGTAGAAATCGATGCTCTCAATAAATTTGTTCTTTAGAATGTAGAGCCAACGCAACCATGGTTCATGTTGTATGAAGAGAAGAGAAGGAAACATGAAATGACTTGAAAGAATTCAGATGGTTGAATACGGTAGAAGCATCCCTTATCCTAGGATTTTAAAAGAAAATATGCCAATGGCCTACCCCAATAGTTGGATGGTTTACCATATCGCAGAGAAATATGGCACATCAACTTGTTAATCGCATGATGAAGAGGATGCACTAAACATAGGGATTAGGTGCAGCAAATCTGTAATAATATCTCCATGTACACTATTTTTTTTTACAATGCACGTTTGAATTATAACATGTATTATGTTTTTACTATTGCTCTGCTTACTAAACATATGATAATGTCCATTCTTTGCAATTTTTTAGGTGCATTTGTTCTGTTCTAGTTGGGCATATGTGCATAATTTTCACAATGAGGATATTAATGATGGACACATCACATTTGGATATGGAGTGGAGGTTTAATTCAACTAATCTATCTATTCTATCCATCGTGATCAGAACGTAATAAATGGGAAGTTAGGTTATGTCAGAAAGATACAAGAGATCATGCAAGTGGAAGACTTCTCATCTTTCCAATGTTTTATTTTTAGGTGCAAGTGGTGGGATAATTTTGATTGGAATAATGTAAAGGAAGATAGTGATAGTGTTCTAATATGTATCAATTCTAAAAATATGTGGGATGACAAGAAGAAGCCTTATGCTTACCCAAAACATTACAATCAAGTGTTTTTTTACCTGGATGTGTTGGATAGGGATTAGTGGTTCACGCTAAGACATGATCCGAGATCAAAACATCTTTTTGAGAAAACTATGTTATTGTGCCAAGGGAGGAATATAATCGGAGTGATGGCAACAAATAATGATATGTACAAGTTTTAGTTTGGAATTTATGTTATGGTTGTGGAATTTTATTATGGTTATCTATAATTGATGAATTTTGATTTTTCTTCATTTTATGATGTTGGATATGAAAATTTAACTACTATGTAAAACCATCTAGGCTAGACATATCTCTATGACAAACATATTACCCCTAGGCATCAAATTCTTTATGGAGAGACCTAATTTGGGGCAAATGGAAGAAAGTTTGGAAAGTTTTTGAAATTTGGTTCGTATTCATATGAAGCCACACACAACTATATCTTAACAAATGTTCCAAATACAATGAAGTTTATATTTTTAAATATTGGGTAACATTTCTAGATATTTATATATTGTGTATAATAATATCTTTGATATTCCTATATTGTGTATTATAATATATTTTCTCAACAACTTTGTAATTGTGAGTAATAATTTATTTGTGGTTGGATCCAATATTTTTTTTGTGGTGTGTTAGTTTATGTGCTTATCTTGCTTTCATTGGTTGTGTTCGAAACACATTTATTTTACGTATTGGATGAAAAATTTTGAATGATGATTTTTTTATTATTTGTGTAATGGGAGTAGATTGTATATTGAATATAATAAACATATTTTTAATGTGAATAATAATGAATATCTGTTACCTATGATGTTATATAATAATAAATATTATGATATTTACATATTATATATTACTACAGTACATAAGTTTTTGTAATTTGAAATTCAAAGCCCACATGGAAGTATATGTGACAAATTTGAATTTAAAAAAAAAGAAACTTATGATTAATAACACTTATCTCATCCACACTTCATGTTTTAATTGTTAGCTCTAATTTTATGTGGCAATGTTGTTAATAACATTTATCTAATCCATGTATCATGTATTATGTGCCATCTCTATTTTATGTGGTTACTTTGAATTTAAGTTTGGATTAGCCAAACATGTTTTATGCAATGCATAAATTATACCAAATCCATATGTCTTTTTTAATGTATTTTTTAATGATACGATGAAATATAATATGAATCTTCATAAGTGATGAAATTGTGAACATATAGAGATCTAATCTACTACATATATATATCTTTTTAAAAATAAATATTATTGTTCTTCTTTTGATATATATTTTTTTTCCTTAGAAAAAGTTCATAATTTTATTTGTCTCATAAAGATAATTACAATTTTCATATGCCTATGCATGTCGTAGCTATTTTTGAAACATAGTCTATGTATCTCTTTTACATATCACTTGTCAAAATTCCTATATGTCCACAAAATTTTGCCTTTTCAATCTTCTGTCCAAAAAAAATTGCTATAGGCTATAGGTCAACAATTGCAATTTCAGTAAAAACTCCTCTAGCTTTGTGGCAAAGATCATTGTTAGCTGTGTAGAAATTGCATCTAAACTTCCCTTACATCATAGCATGATGTTATAGGAACTATCCTTTGCATAGGAAAGGTGAACCCATTAAGCTTGAGAATAGATAAAAGTATGTGTGCAAACATTCTATGAATTCAATCTTGTGTGATATATTGTGTAGCTCTTTTAAGCAACGTCTATAGATCACAAGTTAAAATTTTATATTTCTTCTATAATCTTCTTTAAAAAACAACTATAGTGTACAAGCCAAATGTTGTAAGCAATAACCTTGTCAAAAATGTATTGTTATAGGTACACCATCCTATAATTTTCTCTCGAGGGACCCTGAAAGTGAAATTTCTGATGAACACGAAATAATAAATTGTTGTCTATAATGTGTGAGAAATTGCATCTAAAATTTTAACATAGACAAGTTGCTACAGGAACTACTCATTGCTGGGAAGGAAACACATAAAATTCATTAAGCTCGAGAATAATAGTATGTGTGTGCTCTTGTCAAGCATTCTCTAACTTCATTCTACCACATGAAATGGTGTTGGTATTAAAGGCCACTATATGAACAAGCTAATAAAAATCAACATTTATAGTCCAGGGAAGGAAACAATTCGATCCTCTACCATCAAGTTCGAGGACCCTATAGGAAAAGTAACAATATGTGTGTTTTTTTAAAAAATTCTCTATCTTTAATCTTCTCTAATAATTAAGAAAAATAGTGAAAGAGTTTTGTCACATCATAATATAGTAGAAAGTTTCATGTTCATATATGTTGATGATTCCATTTAGTACTTCTTCAATGATCTAATTCCCTAGTTCCAGCTGCATTCCTTCTTTCGATAACCCATCATCTTCCATGTTCTTTTCCCCTTCAATATGTTCAAAGGAGAGTTTGGTAAAAGCATCCTTCATCCTTTGTATCTCAACATATATGGTCCTTAATGTAAAATTTTCCAGTAAGCATTATTCCTCCATCCATTGTATTTCGATAAGAGAATCACCAAAGGCTTGTATGTTTTTTGCACCATATGATGCCATCACATCCACTAATCAATAAATGGTTTTGAGAAGCTCCATCAAAGAAAGGCAAGCATTTTGATTTAATTTACTTTCTTTTTATTTATTTATTTACTTTCTTGTGACATTACTCATTAAAGTTTTTAATGTTTTTTTCGGTAACTATTTCATTCCTCATCCATTTAAAAAAATTATATGCTACATTCACAGAAACAAGATTTTACACACTAAAATTTGACATAGTACTGATAGTGTAGAGTTGGTTAAATGATTAAATGTAGTTACAATTTAAAATTTTTAAACATTGATGTAATGTTACTATATTTATTGAAATATATTTAAAATTTGTGTTATAGTTTTAGTGATATGTTTACAGTTCAAGAGTATTCATTAAAATTTAATTGTTAAGATAATAATGGAATGCTCATATTGTAGTGTAACCTTTAATAGTTCTACTCTTCACTAATTTTTAATATAAGAGTGGAATTAGAATAATATCATCCAATGACAACTCATACTATTTGTAACTTTACCGTGACAAGACAATGACCACATTATTGATTCTTCAACTCGTATGTTTTTTGTTAAGAGAACAATTTTTTAGAGAAAGACGAAGTAAATAATGATACAAAAACATTGAAAATATGTTATTATTGTTCCACATAATCTTTTAAGTGAAGATTAAATTTACAATTAATCAACCTAAACAAATACACACATTTAAGTCATGGACTCATAATGATGCAGGATTTAAAATTTATCTAAATTTTGGTACTACTAGATTTTTTAATTACATATTTTACTCTTCCTTGGTTTTTATATTTATACGAATTTAAATATATTGACTATATCGTTTAGGTACTCAAACACATCAATATAAACATCTACTTTATACATTCATTGAGTAGATGGCTCAAAATATAAGTGTAAATTAGGAAATTTATGTTTCTTTGAATTTAGGTTATTTCTTATGTGATAAATAAGCACCGTTAATTTGCACTTATATTCCTACTCTTTCTTTTTTAAATAAAATTAATTTAGTTTATTAATTTCATTAAACTATTTAAATTTTTTTTTTTTGGGTCAAAATAAACTATTAACACAATAAAATCATTCATTAACTAGTTAGGCATCTAAATAAATCAATTAAAAAATGCATTCCTAAACAAATAGTTAGATAGTTAAACTTGTTATCGTACAATAACATTAAATAATTGCAACAAAAAAATGTCATTAAATGATCTTATCTAGACTCAAACATTACATTTCATCTCTAATTTAGATCAATAACACACAATACATTTTATAAATCAAACAACATCAACATGACATGAAAATACATAAATATACATGAACACTATCAACGTGATATACATCAACATCAACGTGACATGAAAAAGCATAACATATGTGAACAATAATATAAAAAACATAATATATATCAAATATACAGAGTCAAGTAAATTGTACAAGTCAGATATATACATGTGACCAATAACTGCTATGAGATAGTGAGTCCACCACTATAGACATAGGCATTAATACCTATGCCAACAGATCCAGAGGCATTAATACCTATGCCATAAAATCCAAGGGCATCAATACCTCCGCCAGATAAAAATATAGAATAAACTAGATCATATATCTCTTCAAGACATCTAGATGACCTGATGCAACCATTGTATCTATAACACTATGCAATGGTGTAGGACATGGTGGTTGGTCGATTAGGTCAGAAGGAGATGGCCGTTGGTATACTCAGTGCAAAATGTATGGTGGTTTATCAACATGTGGATAAGGATATGGTAGTGGGCCATCTTAGTGAGAAGTAATTGGTGGTTGATCGACCTATGGAGTAGGAGATGGTGCTGGGTCGAATCGATGAGGAGGAGAGCATGGTTGGTTGACTTGTGGAGGAGGAGATTATGGTTGATCGAATAAATGAGGAGGATGAGGCTATGGAGGATGAGGAGGAGGCGGTTATCAGTCAGTTTCATGAGGAGGAAGAGGAGGAGGAGGAGGAGGAGGAGGAGGTGGGGGATCACCATCTTCATCAGATGAATCAAAAGAAGTTTGAGCAGGCCTCCACCTCTGCAGTAGGATGACCACACTAAAAATATGACACATCAATGATCTCATATTACATAGGAGGGTAATTCATATCTTTGATAGGTATGTGTCTAATAGGATCTGGTTATATTGCACAAGGTGCAGTCCTTGTCGTCCCAAAAAACCACACAATCGATCGCCACCTTCTCGCAAAATATGGTCTATGTCACAAGCTTGGTCTCTAGAATTGAGGCATATCATTAGCCTCAAACATGTACTCATCATGTCGGGGAGGCACCTCCCTGACATAAGTGCCAATATATACAAAATAGTACAGAACAATAATTAGACAATTTAATTAAACAATTTAAAGAAAATGCTAGAATAATTTACATATGCATTAAATAAGCCAATAAAATGAAACTATATTAATCAAAACATAATGCTAATATTAACTCTAACATATGGTGCCTCATCCTAGGTAAATAGGATTTTAGGAAATCCTCACCCATCCAACCCTAAGTAAGGGTACACCATAAGATCCATGGTGTGATTGTCCTCAATGGCAAGAAAATCAATTATCTCTGGAGTGATCCTACGTGGGAATTCTGTTTGGCCCCTCTTGGGAAACATATACCCCCACATGTGCATACATACCTTAGTTATTGACCTAATAGGGTGGGAAGCGAATGGTGATTAAGTGCTCAGTAATCTCTAAAAGAATAATTAAAACAATTCTAAAGAAAATGAGAAGTATGTCCTCCCA
This sequence comes from Pseudotsuga menziesii, assembly GCA_001517045.1. Taxonomy (NCBI): domain Eukaryota; kingdom Viridiplantae; phylum Streptophyta; class Pinopsida; order Pinales; family Pinaceae; genus Pseudotsuga; species Pseudotsuga menziesii. The sequence goes on along the minus strand of LPNX010836665.1, from coordinate 120,909 downwards.
TCAAACATAGTGTGACAACAATCCAGAGCAAAAAAGAACTATCACAAAAAAATGGCAGACCACCTAATGCATCTAGGACTCTCCATTAAAGAATCAAAATAATATGTGCAATGGGCCATTGTCGAAACCAAAAGTGAGAGGAACCTAAACTCCTTTGCACCAAATGAATATGTCACGTCCCCATGCCTTCGACTGGCAAAGGAGACGCGACCCAAGCTTTGACCACCCGGGCTAACTACCCATGAACATGTACATGCATAAAAATTGCTGAAACAGAATGCTTAAATGAGACTTTGAACTAGAATATGCACACATAAATATTTATCATGCACAGATGCAATTCTTCAACATTCACAGCTACAATTATATGTCTTGCACAGCGGAATCAACGTGCATTCCTTCAAGAATTCATTTAACATGTTCGTCATTTTCATTAACAGAAAATATAGTTGCAGAAGTAAAAATGGACAAGACCACTTATCTTATGATGAACTCGTTCCGTAACCAGCTATGTTGCTGCAACGTTCCACCCAACCATAGGCCAGCGTGCTCCTTAATCTCTCAGCAACACTGCCACCCCCGAGCTGGGCATGATTCTCCAAGGAATAAGGGAACTAGTAGGCTTACACATAGCCAAGGATATACAAACACACAGCCAAGCCAACAAAGTTGGGTTTATCAGGCCATCAAGGAGTTGGGAAAGGCTCAATGCTAAGCTGGTGAGCTCATTACAGAGCTAGGAACACCTACACCAGAACTATCCTAACCTCTAAGACATCCACATACACCCAACACAAGGAATCGGTCCCTTCTCTGCTACACAGTCCCTCAGGCCCTGCATTCCCTTCCAGTGCTATTCAGGGATGATGGAGAAGAAGGCCAGCCCTCTAGCTCTGTCTGTGTGGTTTCCAGCCACCAGGTTTATCAAGCAAACGAAGCCCCCATCCCTTCTCCCAACACAGTCCGAAGACCAACCATTTCACTCAAGCAATCGATCACCTGTTTACAACTTAAGACAGGGAAGACATTTTTTGAGTCATTCTTGGCCCTATCGTGGCCAAAATGACTCTCAGGAAAAATTACAACAGTCCCAAAAATGTAAGGAAGACCACGGAAACACAGCCAACAACGTGGGAAAATAACAGTCCCGAAATGTATCAATGAGCACAGCTCACAACAAACGTGGGGAACACAGCCCGTCCTGGGCAACGGAATCACTGAGAAAACGCATAAATACCACGTAGAGGGAGAGAGAAATACCGACTCTCAATCTATGCGTGAGATGAGCAGCAACACAGAAGACACGAAATTGGAAGTGCGTAAATGACAACCACAATGCAGGACCCACAAATTAGTTCGTGGGAAAAGGATACAGCCACAGCATCCGCGACTCCGCAGGGAAAAGATTGATGTGGGAAAACCCTGAAATTCTTGTGCGTGAGAGAATGATGAACAGGAAAATGGTTCATGCGTGAAGATGAACAGCTCTGCTTGTGTGCGAATGAACAGATAATGGAGGGCTGCGAGTTGGAGTGTGTGAGTGTTCTGCACAGGTGCCTAGGAAAGAATGTTTTCCTGAGTGAAGAGAATGCCTCATGGTCATTATTTTCCCCCAACGTGAGGTTCAATCCGCTGCTGGAGTGTGGGTGTGGGCATGGAATGACAGTCCTGCCACACTCCACTCCTAGCCATAACTGCCTCAACTAACAACAGCAGTTATTAATGAAAGTGGTTGCAATAAAAACAAGGGAAGAAGACACATGGGTATTTTCCCTCATTGACCCAAGGTTTGACAATTCCCCCACATCCTTATCCTTGTGAAAATCATGCCCCTTTCGATTTAGTTGCCGCGACCGTAGCTGGTTGTGTTCATTTTAATTAATTATAGACGCATATTTACATGATGATAACCATAATATATGCCGCATGCAACGATATACCATCGATGACAAGTTTAAATCCAAAACATAGCATAACCGATCAATGGTGGGGCCTTGGCCTTTAGCTCCACACCATGATCACTTACAATATATACATCATATACTTCTAATGCAACGGGGTCAAAACCGGGGTGTTACATTCCTCTCCCCCTTCAATAGCATTGTCCTCAGTGCTTTTCAAAATTTGAACAAAATGCTACACTGGTATCGCCTCAGTGTTCCACAGAATTGAACAAAAACGGATGTGCCAA
>LPNX010836665.1:1075-117618 GCA_001517045.1 Pseudotsuga menziesii | reverse complement strand
TTTATAAGTGAGAAGCCCATCTTCTCCCAATCTATATCCCTCATACCTCTTCTCAAGACTTTGCTGCTGCAATTTGTCTTTTACCTGCTCATACAATTCGTCTCCAGCAACATGATCAACAATCTACTGCCTCAAATCTGATTGGCAAATACTAAGAGATGCCACATGCATTTCTTGCATCTTCCTGCTGAGTGCATCAACTACCTTATTTTCCTTCCCTTTTATGTGCTTGATTTCAAAATCAAACTCACATAAAAATTCCAGCCATCTTGCTTGCCTAGCATTCAGAGTAGGCTGATCAAACAAATACTTCAGTCCACAATGATATGTTCTGAGCTCAAATCTCCTACCCATCAAGTAATGCCTCCACATATTAAGAGCATGTACTATGGCTGCAAGCTCTAGATCATGAGTGGCATAGTTCTTCTCATGCTCCTTCAGCTTTCTCGACTCGTAACATATCACGTGGTTGTCCTGCATAAGGACTCCTCCAAGCCCTTGTCCGCATGCATCAGTACACACCACAAAATCTTTCTCTGGATCTGCAACCTTCAATACTGGTGCACTAGTGAGAAGATTCTTCAACTGCTGGAAGCTTTCTTCACACCTTGATGTCCATTCGAACTTCATCCCCTTCTTCTGCAAAGAAGTGATGGCATGTGCAACTTTGGAGAATCCCTCAATGAATCTCCTGTAGTATCCTGCAAGTCCCACGAAAGATCTTACATCTGTCACATTTATTAGAGTAGGCCAATTCACAATGGATTCAATCTTTTCAGGGTCCATGGATATACCCTCCTCTGAAATAATGTGACCCAAATACTGAATTCTATCTCTATAGAAGTCACACTTGCTCAGCTTTGCGTACAACTGATGCTCCCTGAGAAAATTCAATGTCAATCTTAAATGTTCTTCATGCTCTTCCTCATTCTTAGAATAAACAAGAATGTCAGCAAGGAAAACAAGAACAAACTTGTCCAAATACCTGCTGAAGACACTATTCATAAGGCACATAAATGTAGCTGGTGCATTTGTGAGACCAAATGGTACCACTACAAACTCATAATGCCCATACCTTGTCCTGAAGGCTATCTTATGAATGTCTTCATCCTTGATCCTTACCTGATGGTAACCAGACCTCAAGTCAATCTTGGAAAATACCCTTGCTCCTCTCATTTGATCAAAGAGGTCATCAATCCTAGGCAAAGGATATTTATTCTTCACAGTAACCTTGTTCAACTGTCTGTAATCAATACATAACCTGAGTGTACCATCTTTCTTCTTTACAAATAGAACTGGTGCTCCCCAAGGAGACACACTCGGTCGGATATACTTCTTTTCCAACAACTCTTGCAGTTGCATCTTCAACTCTAGCATCTTCGGTATACTCATCCTGTAGGGTGCCTTGGACACTGGTGCTACTCCTGGCACAAGTTCAATAGTGAAATCAATGTCTCGCTTTGGAGGAAGCCCTGGAATCTCATCAGGAAACACATCCCTGAATTCCTGTAACACCTGATAGTCCTCCAACCTAGGAGTTTCATCTCTTGATGTGTCCACAATATGAGCTGCATACAACTGGAAACCCTTCTTACAGAACTTCTTTAACTGCATTGCTGAAACCTGTCGTACTGAAATCACCTTTGGAATACCTTTCACAACTACTAGGTTCCCTTCTTCAGTCATGCATTCAAAAGTCTTATTGTAACAGTCAAGCTTTACCCTGTGAGCTTCTAACCAATCCATTCCAATGAGAACATCATAGGAACCAAGTGGTAGAACATTCAGATCTACACAAGTGACCAATCCATTCATGACCAATGGACATCTCTCTACCACTTCACTGACCTTCCTCTTAGTTCCAGTGGCTAACTGAACTAACCAAGGCTTCCTATGCTTTAGTTTCTTAAAAGCACAAATCTCCACTACTCTAGGAGTAATGTAACTGTGAGAAGAACCAGGGTCAATTAAAATAGAAACAGATTGCTCAACAATCTTACCTGCTACTTCAACCACAGTTGACTGGTGATCTACCCGGTGATCCTCCAGTGCTGCATAGATCCTAGGGACTGCCCTTGCTACTTGACCCACTGTTTCTGCTTCTTGAACATTATAAGTTGGCCTTGCATTCTCATTCTCGAGTGGACAATTCCTACGCATGTGGGGTCCTCCACATTTCCAACATTGAAGTGGTCCTCTATTCTGTTGTGGATCTTTAGGCTTTTCCCCAGTCACTCCAATTGGCTTACTCGCAGCTTGGGATGGCTGCTTCTGCTGATTCCTGAAGCTAGAAGGTTTGAAACCCTTCTTTCTTTGGTCAAACTTCTTGTTCTTCTTGTCCTTCCATGCCTTATGGAAATCTGGCTTACCTTTGCTTTGCTCATAGCAATACTTAGCCTTTCTTATTGCTTCTTCAAGAGTTCTAGGTTCATAAAACTCAATTCTATCTTTGTAAGACTGAGGTAACCCACTTAGAAAATGCTGGACCTTCACTTTTTCATTCCTGATGTACCAGATATACCTTAACAACTCCAAAAACTTATTTGCATACTCTTCCATGGTTTGCTGTCCCAATCTCAGCTCATGGAACTCCTTAATCTTGTCATCATAATACCTGTCAGAGAGGTATTTCTGCTTGAAATACTTCTTGAACTGTTTCCACTTAAGTCTCCTTTCACGGATCCTCTTCACTTGCTTGAAGTGTTCCCACCAAATGGATGCTCTTCCATTTAGATTGAATATGGAAACTCTTGCCTTCATGTTTCCTGAATAATCATCTACTTGAAAGTACTTCTTAATACCAAGAAGCCAAGCTTCAGCCTCTTGTCCAGTCTTTACCTCACCATCAAACGTAAGAGGTTTAGCTTTCTTAAATTCATCCTGAGAGCGATCCCTATGTTGTCTCTTTCTTTTTCTTTTATGAGAAGAGGAACTTGAATCCCCGCTGGATTCTTCAGAATCAGATGATCCACTAGAAGTTCTTCTCCTTCTCCTAGTACTGTTCTTACTGCCTTCTGGCCTTGTGGTACCTCGCCCAGAGTCTATCTTTCTTTGCAAGTCTGTCAAACTCTGCAACATTGCAGCATTCAACTGATGCTGCTCTTCCTGGGCTTTAATTAAGCTTCTCATGGTAGCTGCAACATCTGACGGTGTCTCTTGGAATCTCCTTCCATTAGACTCTATGTCATCATTTCTATTACGGACATTTTCTTCCATGGCATCTTCTGCTCGCTCATAGGAATCCCGAGCATCATACCCATCATGGGTTCTCATGACTGAACCGCAACTTACTTACCAAACTGCACTACCTGGAATACTTCTCTTGAAGGTGACCATGATTCTGCAAACGTGTTAATAACACAATTGTTAGATGCATAACATTAATATAAATCATAATCACTTACCTTTTCCGGGAATAACCATAAAATAACAATTTGCCCAAACACACAAAAATTTCTTCACTAAGAACGTCTATCTAAGGGGGACGACGGGGGTCAAGGGGTCATAAGATCGCTGCCTCTTTTCTCATTTTCAGCTTTGAAAATTCACTGTAAAAATTGCTAAAAATTCCACCGAAAAACAGTCAAAATTCGCTGGTTAAACCCCATGGAAAACCCAAATTTTCCTTGCGCAGAATCGGGTCTCATTTCCACTAACCATCCGCAGAATCAGCTCTCGGAACCCTTATCCCGTCCGCTGAATCGGCTCTCGTTTCAATAGATCTTTCGCCGAATCGGCTCTCAGAAGCTTTAATCGTTCCGCGGATTATAAACTCATCGGCTGTCGGAAGCTTTTGTGCTTCGGGTGGTTTAATCATTTAAGCAGCTGCAACGGCAGGACATGATCTCTTTCTTCTTCCAATCGGTGGCACAACCTGATCGGCGTCGGCAGACTTTTTACATCGGAAGACTTAGTGCTTTCACTTCCGCAACGGCGGCACACAAATCACTTCTCCTTCCGATTGGTGAACTGATTTTTGACTGGCATCGGCGTCGGCAGCCTTTCTCATCGAAAGACTTAGTGCTTTCGCTTTCGCAACGGCGGCACACGAACCACTTTCTCTTCCGATTGGCCGCTCCTTCCTTGAAGAAATTTTTAGCTTCGGGCGTCGGCGGTCTTCTGGATCAGAAGTCTTAATGCTTTCGCTTCTGCAACGGCGGCTCGCGAAAACGCTTTTCCTTCCGATCGACGGCTGTTTACTTGGAATAATTTTTAAAATTTCTGCAGCGTCGACGATCTTTCTCATCGGCTGGCTAATGAATTTGGCCTCCGCAACGGCGGAACGCCAAACCACTATTTGTTCTGACGTTTCCTTCCAACGGCTTCTCCGTCGGGCAGCCTTCCGCCTAACTCATCCGCAACGACGGAAGTCTTTCCGCCTAACTCTTTCGCAACGGCGGAAGTTAACTCCGTTAATTGTTCCGATGCGGAACACTTAGTCAAATTTTCATGGCTTTCTCCAAACTGTTCCGGCGTCGGCGGTCTTCATCATCAGAAGCCTTAGGGCTTTTGGCATCCGCAACGGCGGAAGTCCCTTCTGCTAATTCTTCCGCAACGACGGAACACTTGGGAAATTTTTTTCCGCGGTTCTCTTCGACTGTTCCGTCGGCATGCTTCCACCTAGCTCTTCCGCTACGACGGAAGTCAATTCCGCTAATCCTTCCGCCACAACGGAAGTATTTTCCACTTAATGCTCCGATGAACCACTATTCAAACACTTAAACAAAAGAAAAATTTTAAATTTTTACAGTCTTGCACTGCTTTCTGCTGGGTAGAAGAAACGCTGCTTCTGTCACTGCAATCCTTCATGGCTCGTGCAGGCCCATGCTGCAACATGAGCTCTGATACCACACTGTCACGTCCCCATGCCTTCGACTGGCAAAGGAGACGCGACCCAAGCTTTGACCACCCGGGCTAACTGCCCATGAACATGTACATGCATAAAAATTGCTGAAACAGAATGCTTAAACGAGAATTTGAACTAGAATATGCACACATAAATATTTATCATGCATAGATGCAATTATTCAACATTCACAGCTACAATTATATGTCTTGCACAGCGGAATCAACGTGCATTCCTTCAAGCATTCATTTAACATGTTCGTCATTTTCATTAACATAAAATATAGCTGCAGAAGTAAAAATGGACAAGATCACTTATCTTATGATGAACTCGTTCCGCAACCAGCTACGTCGCTGCAACGTTCCACCCAACCATAGGCCATCGTGCTCCTTAATCTCTCAGCAACGCTGGCACCCCCGAGCTGGGCATGATTCTCCAAGGAATAAGGGAACTAGCAGGCTTACACATATCCAAGGATATACAAACACACAACCAATCCAACAAAGTTGGGTTTATCAGGCCATCAAGGAGTTGGGAAAGGCTCAATGCTAAGCTGGTGAGCTCATTACAGAGCTAGGAACACCTACACTAGAACTAGCCTGACCTCTAAGACATCCACACACACCCAACATAAGGAATCAATCCCTTCTCTGCTACACAGTCCCTCAGGCCCTGCATTCCCTTTCAGTGCTATTCAGGGGTGATGGAGAAGAAGGCCAGCCCTATAGCTCTGTCTGTGTGGTTTCCAGCCACTAGGTTTATCAAACAAACGAAGCCCCCATCCCTTCTCCCAACACAGTCCGAAGACCAACCATTTCACTCAGGAAATCGATCACCTGTTTATAGCTTAAGACAAGGAAGACATTTTCTGAGTCATTCTTGGCCCTATCGTGGCCAAAATGACTCTCAGGCGAAATTACAACAGTCCCAAAAATGTAAGGAAGACCACGGAAACACAGCCAACAACGTGGGAAAATAATAGTCCCGAAATGTATCAGTGAGCACAGCTCACAACAAACGTGGGGAACACAGCCCGTCTTGGGCAATGGAATCACTGAGAAAACACATAAATACCATGCAGAGGGAGAGAGAAATACTGACTCTCAATCTATGCGTGAGATGAGCAGCAACACAGAAGATGCGAAATCGGAAGTGCGTGAATGACAACCACAATGCAGGACCCACAAATCAGTCCGTGGGAAAAGGATACAACCACAACATCCGCGACTCCGCAGGGAAAAGATTGACATGGGAAAACCCTGAAATTCCTGTGCATGAGAGAGTGATGAACAGGAAAATGGTTCATGCGTGAAGATGAACAACTCCGCTTGTGTGTGAATGAACAGACAATGGAGGGCTGCGAGTTGGAGTGCGTGAGTGTTCTGCACAGGTTCCTGGGAAAGAATGTCTGCCTGAGTGAAGAGAATGCCTCGTGGTCATTATTTCCTCCCAACGTGAGGTTCAATCCACTGCTGGAGTGTGGGTGTGGGCATGGACTGATAGTCTTGCCACACTCCACTCCCAACCATAACTGCCTCAACTAACAACAACAGTTATTAATGAAAGTGGTTGCAATAAAAACAAGGGAAGAAGACACATGGGTATTTTCCTTCATTGACCCAAGGTTTGACAATTCCCTCACATCCTTATCCTTGTGAAAATCATGCCCCTTTCGATTTAGTTGCCGCGACCGTAGCTGGTTGTGTTCATTTTAATTAATTATAGACACATATTTACATGATGATAACCATAATATATGCCGCATGCCCCGATATACCATCAGTGACAAGTTTAAATCCAAAACATAGCATAACCGATCAATGGTGGGGCCTTGGCCTTTAGCTCCACACCATGATCACTTACAATATATACATCATATACTTCTAATGCAACGGTGTCAAAACCGGGGTGTTACAAAATCTATCCACAACTAGACACCAACTACATGAAAGTCACTAGGGTTAGTTTTATCCTCATTGAGATATATTTGAATGTATGTATGTCAGCTGAATGTATGCTATATTGATAGGTAGGACATCATGGAAATGGAGAAAATGCCCCCCTCTCATGGATAACCCAGTAATGAAGTAGATGACCTCTTATGTGGGATGAAACCATAGATCACGATCGACCCTAAATGTCGGTCAACACTAATCCCAATTATGGATCAATAAGTGCACCCTTAGTGATGTAGCCTCCTCATAAAACTTGAGGAGGCCAACAATCCGTAAGAAGGCTTGAGTCTGTGATGTAATAGGGTTAGGGAGAAAATCCCTCTCCCTCTCATACAACATTGTACAAGTTGATCTGTTTTTGTTGCTCTTGTTGTTGGTTTTGTTGCTCCTATATACGATTCACATACAACTTTCTTTAGAAACACACACATAGAGACACACATATAACATATTTTTTATTATTAAAGTACATTTCTATTTATCAAACCAGAAAATAATTTTTTTTCTCAGGTCCTCTAAAAAATAATTGTGCCTTAAAAACAATAACACATCATCTATGGTGCTTCTGAAATGTAATCGCACCACTAATTGCATTTTTGAGACCTAATCACACTGTTGACAATGATTTAAACTAACTACACCGCACCACCGTTAGTGCAAGTATATTTAAAATTTCCTATTAGTGCATTTTATTCGCATAAACAAGCACACCTTAAACAATGCACTTAAATAAATCAAATGCACATATATCTTTACACAAATAAAAACATATTTTTTTTCTATTTATACATTTGTAGTGCACTGCATATATCATAGGCTTCAATAACGGTACGTAAATATCTCTAGAGAACTGGTGTCTTCGAAAAAATAATTTACTATTTATGATCTTTATATGTTGTGCTTTATATATACATATATTGACTCACTGTCAATGATGCATCTCTATAAATATAGAGCACCAATATCTTTGAAAAAATAAACATATTTTTCTGGGATTTGTATCTTTTTGGAGCGATATATATATATATATATATATACACGCACCGCAGGTGGTGCATCATTATATATATATCATTGATGTCTTGGAAAATTAAATTTAGTGTTTTTGTTCTTTTTAAGGCGCACTTTATATTTATGGTTATACATAGCACCGACATCGTTGAAAAATAAGAGTTTATTTTTTTGTATTTATATATTGTCAATGTGCTTGATATAACTATGCACTTGGGCTGGTGCATCATTATATCTACAACACGATGTCTCTGAAAAACCAATTTAATGTTTTTGTTATTTAGATGTTCCACTTTATATATATTGATGCACCATAGGTGGTTCATCCATAAATATAAAGAGCATTGTTATGTTTGAAAAATTAAAAAATCATATTCTTTAAAAATTCATACCTTTTTAGTGCTTTTTATATAACCATACGCACCGGGGTGGTGCATTATTATATCAAGAGAATCGGCGTCTTAAAAAGTTAAATCCAAACTTTTAGTTCTTTAAATGGTGCTCTGTATATATATCGACACACTGTAGTGGTGTGTCAATATATATATGGAGCATCGATATTTTTCTTTTTTGTAAAGTTCAAGATTATATTACACTTTATAGAAAAAATGTACATGCCAATATCAAAACAACTTCCTATTTTGTGAATCTATATTTCCATGAAAGAGCAAACATACAAAAGTTGTAGAATGCTAAGAAGCAATCCTAACTAAACTAATAAAAGAGCAGTATGAGAGTTTAACTGTCACAAGATTCCCCCATAAGGTGGGGATTATGACCAACAAAATGAAACCTAAGATGAGCTAATGATTGAGCACCTACACACACACACATTTCGTTTTCAATGGTGGTGCATTTGTTTACTTATTATTTTTATGTTAATGCATCACATACAGTGAGTTAATCATTATTTTATTGCTAGCTCCATTATCAATGTGCTTTGTGTCTACACAAAACACACATATATGATTGGTGCGAGTCGAAGTGTTGGAACACATTGCATGGATTTTTTATTTTATTTTTTTGAAAAATTAGAAATTTAAGCGAAATTTGGATTTTTAATCCGCTAAAACGTAAATAGGAAGGTAATAAAGACTTGATAATTGAACTCTTGTATGCTAGGGAGGAATTGTTTCCACACACACAACAAGTGTTGTTTTCCAACCGTTTGGAAAAATTCAAACTTCATCGACAAAGCAAAGGACTGGAGAAATTATACACATAACAATCACATAATGCGGGGCACATTAGGCAATAAAATGCAACACTAGTGCCTAGGTTGCCTTAGGTGCTTTGTAACATTGATAATTGGGTAAAAATGATCTTCCCATGTCATATTTTTTTATTTTAATTTTACCCTAATACAATGCGCTCGATTTAATGGCACACTAGTTTGACTTGTATTTGTGGCGCACATATGCACTTCTAGTTATAGAGAGCATCATTATGTTTTTCTATTTTTACACAAAAAGGATTTTGTATTATAAGGTGGTGCATTGTAGTATGTTATACACTGGTGCGTCTATTTATTTATAACGCGCCAATATGTTCAATGGAGAAGTAAAAAAATGGTTTTTCTTCTTCTTCTCAGTAGAGGGTAGGTTTTTTTGACATGAAGCGACGTTGATTGGATTGTGAAACACACCAGTGTGTCTAGATAATTACCACACACTGAATAAATTTGTTAGAATAAAATAAAATAAACATAATTCTACAAATTGTATTGAGTTATTTTGACTTCGGTGCTCTTCATAATTAGATGCACCAGTGTGTCGGTGGTTTTTGTGCATAAGGGTGGTTAGGTACACATGGAGAACTGTAATTTATGTTTTTTGTGTTTTAATTAGTGCATTTTACTTCCTCATGCCCTGGTGTGTCTATGTCCTTCACACGCACTGACAAGATTAGTTGGAAAAAAAACATATTTTTTCAAATTTCATCGAGCTATTTTGACTTTAGTGCTCTTCATAATTAGGTGCCCTGGTGCCTCAATGTTGTTGGTACACTAGGATGGTTATGTAGATAGGGAGCACTGTTCTTTTTCTTGTTTAAAAAAATCTATGTTTTTTGTCTTTTAATCAATGCGCTTTACTTTCTCACGCCTCAGTGACTTTTTATTTAGTATATGCATTGCCATGTTGTAAGAAAAAATAGAAAATATGTATTTTTCTAGACCATGACGAGCTATTTTGATAGGACTTTGTGCGTTAAATTGTATTCCGCAGCACTATGTCTCTATCACTACCACACACGAGATAGTTTTGCAGTGATTTTTTTAATCATAATTTTTTCAAATTGCAATGAGATATTAATACTTTAGTTCTCTTACTGCTTGGAAGCAACGATGTATCATGTTATGTAGTGCACTAGTTCGTGTTTTATGTGTATACACATTGATTAAAAAGCTCCATTAAAACCTCTTCCTACACATTGGCCCGCCTCTGCTATCATCCTCCGCTATAAACAAATAAATAGGGTCTTTTATGTGGATGGCACGCAAAATCTCCACTAGAAGGTGTTTTCCTTATAGTGATTAGAGAATAGTTTTTCATAATGTATCATAATATTTTGTTCATCCTCATATGAAATAGTTATTTTTGTTGTAATGTTGTAATTTATCTTGGTATGAATATTTAATTTGTCATATCTTTCTAAGTATTGGTTGTAATATGTTGTATTTTGTCATAATTTGTTGTAAATATAATATTGTCCTAGTGCGCTAGCTCAAGTAGTTGAGACAATTGAACTTCATGTAGGAGGTCTCAAGGTCAATTCCCCCAATATGCTTTTCTTTGTTGCATGCTTAACTTGATGTCTCTATTGATTCAAGGACCACAATGAACATTGATGAGTTTACACTAGGTACCATTTGTGAATGCGAGAAAATGCCTAGGGGTTTCCTTGCAAGGGTTTTCTTGAGAAAAAAAACTTGTTGTGATCTTATGCTTATATAGTAATATTGTTTTTTCATAACTTTATGATTGTAGTATTATTAATTAATTTATAATTATTGGATCATGAAATAATTTAATAATTTCAATAAGATAATCAGGTCCTCAATTTGTAATGCTTAATTAACCCTGAAATTTCCAATTCATAAACATATAGATCAAACATATTATAAATATAACTAAAAATCATTCATCAAATCACAACAATTAACTACACAATAAATATAGGTTACATTAGAAGGAAAACACCTTATAGCAAAGGTTTTTGTGGAGCCTCTCCAAAAAAGTCCCCACTTCTCCATTTATAGAGGAGGTTTCTAGTGGAGGTTTTAGCAGATTTTTTCTTCGGTGCATCTAAATCATTATGACGCACCAGTGCATTTTAGTATCAAACACATTGGTGCTCCATGGATATAAGCACACCAAAGAAATAATATGTCAAAAATACATTGATGCTTAACTTTGGCCAAGAAACACTAGTTCTCCACATTGGTCTTAGTGCACCAGTGCTTAGATACCAATGCACATTGGAGAGATGTTATCCCAAAAAAACATCGGTGCTCCTATTTGATAATGATGCACTGGTGCTCATATTTTTGTATGGGCGCATTGGTGATAATATTTTTGGTATGGTGCATTGGTGCTAATATTTTGGTAAGGGTGCACTGGTGCTCATCTTTTGGTATGGATGCACCAGTGCTCCTTTTGAGATATATGTGCATTAGTGCTCATTTTTAGATATATGTGTGTTAGTGCTCTTTTTGAGGTTTTAGTGCACCGATGATATTTTTGAGGTTTTGGAGCAACAATGCTCATAATATGCCGAAGCACCAAAGAATAATTCACATCTTTTAAGACTATTAAAAGTGGGAAAAACCTAAAGGTGGCTATTAAAAAGAGTAAAATGTCAGGGTTTGTTTTATTTCTTAATGTCACATGAAATAAGAGGAAGAGGAAGTGTCTCTACATGAGAATGGAATACAAATAGCCATGAATACGAGGAAATATAAAGAGCATTGCATCCAAGTAAGCATTTTTTCCATCATTATTATTATTTTTAAATTTCTATTTTATTCCATTTATTGCTATTTTTCCCAATTTTTTAGTTACTCAGAATCTTTCTCTCTCTCTCTATATATATATAAAGTTTGAGGCTTTTTCTATATTTGCAGGTTAATGGTGGATTTCTTTTATGGTTTTACATAAAAATATATGTGTTTTCCCCACTGATTGAAAGAAGCGAGAATTTTTAAACTTTTGAAAGAAGTGGGAAAAACATATTAAAAAGAGTGGAACAAAAAGGGCTTGTTTCATTTCTTCATTTCACATGGTTCTACAAGTGAGAAGAGGAAGAGGAAGAGAATTGTAGCCAAGAAACCATTTTTTCCCTTTTCATTGTTTTATTTCTTCCCATTATTAATTTTATTTATATTAATTTGCATTTCTCACTATTGATGCTAATTTCGTATTTGGTTTTGTTGTTCATTTTGGTTGGTTTGAGGGGTTTTCCTCTATTTTGTAGTTTAATAGTGGATTTATGTTATGATTTTTCTTCAAAATATATGCATAGCGAATGGGGGGCAAGTTTAGCAAACAAAATGATACATTTTTGTGCAACATGGGTGCATATCCATAGGGGTTCTTACCTTCTTTTATTTGTAGGTTAAATAGTTTTCTATATGCATAGAAAACTATTTTCTAATCACGTCATTCTATTTTTTGTTTGCGATGCTCCTATTTTGCATGAGTGCACCACTGCTTCTCTTTGGTGAAGGTGCATAGGTGGTACTCTTTGGTTAAGGTGCACTAGTGTCTATGCTCCTATATGGAGAAGGCACACCAGTGTCGGTGCTTATCTTTGGGGAAGGCACACCGGTGGTATTGTTTTAAGGATTAATCACACTAGTGCTCTTCTTTGGTTTGAGAGCATTAATTCTCCACATTAGGCATATTTTCTCTAGTGGATAAGAGGTTTTACATAATTCTCATCAAACATTTTTCACGGAACAATTAAGTGGTTTTGTCATTACAAGAGATCCACTCATTAAGTAGCAAATTGAGTGGTTTGACACTCACCATGGTTTTGTGTGGCTGATTTCTTCATCAGTACCATTAAATTGTAATGCATTACATTTGAATATCAATTATTGTACATTTTCTTAGGATTATTTTTAATTTCATTGATATTGTATTATTTCATATGCTTTTAACTATAATTTTTTTAATTTAAAACAATCAATAAATTTTGTTTAATATTTGACAAGTATTTCATTTTTAAATTGTAAATAAGATATTCATTGATAAAGAAGGGTAAGAACCGATATTTGAAATATTCAAAATCTGAGTTATTATATCACTACTTTTATTAATAATGTATTCATTAAATCACCTCCCTTTATTTGCACGTTCACAACGTTTCTATACACGACACATTGTTTTTTGTCATCGGTTAAGGTGCACCAGTGCTTCTTTACTATATGCGCATTGGTGCTCCATGACTATAAATTGTAATGCTTAACATTTCAATCTTAATTATTGTATGATCTCATAATATTATTTTTATATTTGTTGATAATGTCTTATTTGATATGAATTTAAGTATATATTTTTATTTCAAAGAATCAAATTATAATTTTTGTAAAATATTTGGCAAGTATTTCATTTTTAAATTGTAAATAAGAGATTCATTAATAAACAAGGGTAAGAAGTAATACTTGGAATATTCAAAATCAAAGTTATATTATTAGAACTAAATTTTAATAATCATGTATTTATTAAATCACCTTTCTTTATTTACACATTCATGAGGTTTCCATACATGGAAAATTGTTTTTTGTCACCGGTGCTCGACTTTGGTATGGGTGAACCATTGTTGGTTAAGGTGCAACTATGCTCATGTTTGATATAATTGAATTTGTGCTTTGTTATCGTAGGCACATCGATGCACCATGTGTAACATCCCCATACCCCATAATGCAGAAAAATTAAATTTATTACTTCAGGAACCCTTGTTCTCCTTCGAAGCACAGGGCATGGATGTTAACACACACTTCAACCCTCATTCTCAAGCTTAGAAACCACGGTAACAGTCGTTCCAACCTTGAAAGTGTAATATTTTTTTCATTTAATCAATATGATCAAGGATCTTATCTAAGAGAATAACATGCACAACAATAATCAAAAGAGACAAGAGACACACCAAATTTTCCTCAGCGAATCCATAAAGGAGAAAACCCTGTAACTTCCTCAGAGATAGAATGAGAACCAATAGAAAAAGTAAAACCCAAAGATACAAAGTTGATCTCACTCATGCGAGCTACTCCTCTCTCACTCATGCGCTATTGTTGAGTGAGTGTGTTCCAAATAGAGAGTCTCACTCTCTATTTATACTTGTTTTCCACTTGACATTTACTCTACAGGGATGACTTATCTGGGAGAGTCTAATAACCCTAATACAACTCAACTGTGGGGACTATTTACTTGACTTACAATAGAGGGTTAACCTCAATGAATTTACATGAATTTATTATATTAATGACTCTCCCGATCAGAGGAACAAACATCTCCGTCGGGGTACAATAAGAAATATACAAGTGAATACATTCCAAAGTTACAAATAAATCAATACCCCTCTTAACTAGGAAGGTATTCTCTTGACACAATTCATCAGCACAAGTCTTCATCACTGGATCATCATCAAAGCTGGATCATCATCATCACTACTACCACTATCTCGAGCAAATGGTGCTATCTCTTAAATATACTCGTCATAGGAAGTTCTATAGAGCCATCCATTTTTCATGCTGGATGTAGGCCTAGCCTCCATGTAGGTATTCATCTACAATGCCAACCCTTTTTCATGCTGGATGTAGGTCTCATCATCTTCAACACTTATATACGACCATGGGAGGCCCATCCTGCCACCATGTCGGAAAGGATATGCACTTACATTCGACCATGGGAGGCCTAGTCTGCCACCATGTCAGAAAGGATATACACTTACATCTGACCACGGGAGGCCCAACCTGCCACCATGTTATAAAAGATCTGCACTTACATCTAACCATGGGAGGCCCAGCATGCCACCATGTCGGAAAGGCTCTACACTTACATCCAAATCCGAATCCACATAACCCTCCAGGTTAATATTCTTATTTGCTTCATACTTGAGCCCATAATCAACTGCACCCTTCAGGTACCTCAGAATATGCTTTGCAATAATAAGGTGAACATGTCCTAGATTCGTCAAGAATTGGCTCAATGTGTTCACAACAAAGCAAATATCTGGTCTCGTATTCGTCAAGTACATCAAGTACCCAATCATTTGACAATACATCCTGGCATTAACTGACTTTGATGAAGAATCACTCAATAGCTTCAGGTTCAATGCCATAGGTGTGGCCATGGCCTTGCAGTCCATCATCCCGAACCTCTTCAGGATATCCATTGCATACTTCCTTCGTCCAAGGAATATTCCATCCATACTCTACCAAACCTCCATGACTAGAAAGTAGTACATAATACCCAAGTCCTTCATCTCGAACTCGGCAACAAGTCTCCTTCTTGCAAGTTTAATGAGTTCCTCTTTTCCTGTCAGGAACAGGTCATCGACATATAATAGGAGCATTACTGGTCTTCTGCCTTCAATCTTGAAGTAAAGGTTGGAATCCGCTTTACTCTCAATAAATCCTAGATCCATCAGTAAGCTGTCCATCCAGTCATACCATGTCGAACCTGAGGATCTTTTACAGTCACTCCCTCTGAAGCGGAGCATCATTCTCCCTCTTCGTTTCGTACTCTATGTATTGAAGCATGGAGTGAAAAGTAGATTACTATGATACTAATATTCTATGCATCCATCTAGGGTCACTGGATACCAAGATCCTCTATTTTGAACTTTGAAAAGTTATTCTCGCACACATCTATGAGCTTTCCATCCTTTATAGGTTTTCATCTTCAATCTTGTAGCAAAGGTTAAGATATTCATCACTCTAGGTGATCTTCAAGCTCCTTATGTAACTATATGTTCTATCCCATGGGTGCCTTCTGAGCTCATACAAGGCCTTCTTTAATTTGCACACATGAGTCTGCTTGTCATGTGTCTCAACTCCCAGTGGCTGTTCTATGTATACTTGACTCATCACTAGTGCAAATGTCTCTTCGTAGTCTATGCCTTCTTTCTTTCCTTGTATCCTACGATGTTTCCATCTACTGCATGCTGGATCTTGTATATCCATATGGAATACACTACAGACTTCCCTTCAGGTCTCAACACCGCATCCTAAAAATCATTCTTCTTGAATTGGTACTCTTTTATCATAGTCTCCTTCCCTTCCTTCTTGTCTACTTCTTCATAGCTGGAAGGCTCTGCATCAATGATGTCACTCAACAATGTCACATAAATAGAGTGTGTCTGAGGGCTCTTTCTTTGGAAGTCTCATCATACTATTCTTCATCTTGGATTATTTCTCATGCCCAAGGTGGTCTTCATCTCTCGAGGTTGATCTACCATTCTCTTTATATTCTTCTGAACCTCTTTCTTTCGCTATGGTGTCTTTGACCTAGGAAGCTTCAAGTTCTTCTTCTGAACTGTCGTTACTTGTTCTTTGCCATGATATACAATTCAAGTTCATTTGCATGATTAGAAACATATCATATTTTCCAAAACATATTAGTAGTGACAAATATATGTCACATAGCCATGTGACTATTTTAGCCAATGCTACAACATTCATCCATATCATGTATACATACAATAACTTTTAGATGCGTTCTACCCTAATGTTATTAAGAGTGTGTAATACTCCTAATATTCCAGCAAAGAGGTTTCAATCTAGATAAGTAGTAATGGAATGTAGTACAACATCATTGAATTCTTACCCATCATGTGCAATTCAGTAGTATAAATGCAAATACTCAAACATGCATAACACATCAACTAAATATAAACACATGCATAAACAAACAATATCATGAAATGACACTTGAATACTTATCTTTATTTTTTTCATGGGTAGTATTGTTTAGGAATAAACACCCTTATAACCTAGGGTCTGGGGTTGCCAACTCACTTCTAAAACTTGCAGACAATTAGCTTTAGTTAAATGCAGAAAGGAAATAGGAAGAAATATTGGACTCACCTGATTACCGACGGTTGATCCAAGCTTTATCTTCTTCCGCTCTGCTTCTCTCCAAAGCTTTCAGGGATGTACCTCCTTCACCTGCAAAGAGCAAATTCTCCAAGTACAATCTTATACATGTATATATGACAGGTTAGATAAACAACATATATAGTGCTTAATCAAATATATTCATCAAACCCTAATACATGAAAGAGACTCAACAAAAAGTTGGAAGAAGAATTCTCTTTATTAACAATCAGTGAATGAACAAGGACTCCTCTACAACCAAAGGACTTTGAGTTCTGCTGCTCCAAGACTTCTGAAGATATACCACCAACATATCTTTGCTCTCCAAAATTGATTGATTAATTCCCTCCCCAAGGCCTCTATTTATACTTTGGGAAATAGAGCAGTTTCGA
The DNA here is from genome assembly GCA_001517045.1 of Pseudotsuga menziesii. Taxonomy (NCBI): domain Eukaryota; kingdom Viridiplantae; phylum Streptophyta; class Pinopsida; order Pinales; family Pinaceae; genus Pseudotsuga; species Pseudotsuga menziesii. Next base: position 100,314 of record LPNX010836665.1, on the reverse strand, counting down.
AGGTTGAGGAGGTTGAGACAGTTGAGATGGTTAATGATTAGGGCTCAACTAATCTCCATTAATTGTGATTTATATTTTTTAATGTTGAATGGAGGTGTACGCGACTATTACTATAAGCAACCCACGTATGACACGCGAGTCTCTTAAAGGAAACTCGCGTACATATCTGTACGTGGGTTGTAATGGAGATAGTCGCGTACAGTACACGAGTTGTCAACAAGGATAGTCATGTATGTACACAAGTTTCAATGGAGATAGTCGCGTACGCCCATCCATACTTAGAAAAATAAAATGGCAAGCTAGTTGAAAGGTAAATGCATCTCATGTCATGCCCATATATAGTGTTTAGGCAAACTTCAATCCTGAAATGTCCTTTTGTGTGCCAACATAATAAATTGTCGGCAATCGGACGGAGAAGTGCCATTCGGGTTGACAACAGATGCGCCCTAATGTGTGAGGTTAGAGGGAAGCGATGGCCGAAATACATTATAATCATTATCTTTGGAGAACTCAGAAGTCCAATGGAGCAAAGGTAGTACCTGAAACAAATACATAATAATGTCATATACAAAGTCATATCTGAGGATGCTATGTTCAATATACTGGAACGCTAACTCCTTTACAATATTTGAGTACATCATATAGTACGGGTACAAGACCACGTATATTACAAATGTGGATCGAAGCCACAATATACAATAATGATGAGTCTTCAAAGATCTGGAAGCTGTGTAGGTAACCACAACATAATATTGCGCAACTTAGTCCATGAATGTGAAGCTAAGGTCTTCATAAAAAATCCCAAAGAACCAGTACAATCCAAGCCATGTGAATAGATGTTATTGAAGTCAAACATGGAGCGGATTCAACAGATTGTCAATCAATAGGTGATAATCAACAACTGAAGCAAAGGAATTCACCAATAAAGAAAGTGAATCCTGAGGTACAATTGTCAAAACTCTAGGTCTTCGTCGTCAGGAAGTGCTGATGCGGAACCATACTGTGATAAGGAAGGCAATAGATCCTCCAACGGATCACACGAGTGGCTAGGAATTGGGTAAAGGAAGGGAGACACAATTAGTAACATATACGACAATGATGGAATCAGGATATAGATCAGACACAGTGTTAAGTCCTTGAACAGTGAGCACAACACAGAGATGACCCAAGGCAGCTTTTTAACTTTACAGATAGAACAACTTAAAATTATCTCTCATGTAGGAGACATGATCAGATTCTCCAGATAGAACTGACAAGAGGAGGAGAAACTCGAAGTAATAGCTGAACTGAAAGTGAACACTGAGTCATGATTATTGAAAAAATTAGAGAGTGCTTTGTTCAAGGATGACATGCTGCCACTAACTGAGAATCAAAAGAAAACTTCTTCCTTACCTTGTTAAATTTTAACGAGTCCAGGAAAGTCAACTTGGATCTCTCTTCATTTTTTGACAAGCTTGAAGAGAAGAGGGAATAATTCTTGATAGTGTCACTGATTCATGGATTTCATGAGCCCGAACTAGTACATTCTCACTCGGTATTTTCACATTTAGAGAGTTTGAAAATTCCAAAGAAGACTCCAAGGGGGTCCTTTTTCGTCTAATTTAGTCTCCTGAAGCCGAAAAAGTATAAAACATACCACATAAGAAGTCTCTTAACTTCTGCAGAAGAAAATGTGAACCTTTTTTGTACTTAGTCAGGGAGGTCCGAAAAAGGTTAAATTACCACCTACCCAATGCTCCTTCAAGAGCAGCATATAGCTTGAGTTTTACGAGGGTGAAGGAAAGCAAGATCACTCGGAAAGATCCATTTGAGTACGAGAAATGGGGCTTACAACAATAAACTCGATGCTTTGTTCTTGGTTTTTAATGAGCATGACAAAGACACAAAGTACACTCGGAATCTTTTTCATGTTTAGGTCCAAAGCACGAAAAAGAGAAAACTGAGCTCATACAGGGTGTTCCTTTTTCGTAAATTTAGTCCCTCAGGTCCATAAAAGTGATAAACATGTACCTGAGATTATTCTTCTCAATTACGAAGAAAAGAGAGTGATCCTTTCTCGTATTATTCCACATGGTCCGAGAAAGAGATAACCTACCACCAATGTGGATGCCCATTCACGTATTCTTAACGAGCTTGAATGGACAAGTAAACTCGGCAGTCAAGTCTTTTTTTAAGGGGTTAGACTTGGGCCTAAAGGAATTCCATAGGGGAGGGGAGTCCTATAAAGGGATAACTTGTAAAAAGAGACTGAAATGAGGCTCAATTTAGAGTGAAAAATAGCTAAAAAGATTCCCCTGAACCAATGACAGCTGCAGTATGAGTATCAGAAGACAACAAATAGGTTCTAAATGAGGATACTCATAGGAGGAAGGTCCTATCCACGGAAGAAAAATGGTAAAGACAAGGAGCTAATGGTTAAAAATACCATAGTCTGTGGTCAAAATGTTAATGCTAGGTTTAAGATGGAGTAGGTATAAATGTATAATGCATGTGAAATGACAAAAAACATCATATATGAGCAAAAACACCTTAAAAATGATGATAGACCTGTCACATGGAAAAGAAAATATGGTATTAGTTTATAAATTATGAACTATAGGGAAAAAACCCACTTGAAAAATAAAAAAACCCACTTGAAAAATAAATTTTCTATATATAGTTCAAAACATAAATAAAAACTCACCATTTGGATTTTTAACCATAGAAGACAAGTTTATACCTCTACCTTCAATTGCTTGGTGTGGACAATCCGGTGGACCATTTCCAAATCCGCAAGTGTCAGGTAAGACTACACTCCATGCTCTTTCTTTTTATCCAAGCAATTATTAAAACTGAGCCTAAATTTCATATTTTTAGGCACCTTAAAAAAGCAACACTATGTATGCGGGTTTGCTATAGTAAAAGTCACGTACATGCATTTTGTACGCGGGTTGCCCGAAGGACAGTCACGTACAGTACGTGACCTGCCTTAATAGACAGTCGCTTACGCTACGTGAGGTGAAAAAAGAATGTGTAGGGATAAAATTTCAAAATTTTATATGAAATTAATGGTTGGCAATTGCTTGTTTATTAGGTTGAAAAATGGTGCTTGAGTGGAGGGAGCGTGAACATGAAGACATGGATCAAGAATCTCTTCAAGATGGCCCTACAGTGAATGTTTTGCGTCAAAGTGGGCTATTGAAATTTTTCTGTACCTCACCTATGTGGGCCAATGTCCGCCTCTTGGAGTTCCTGATAAATTATTGAGATAATGATTTGGGCATGTTTGACCTTCAAGGTGAGCCCTTGGAGATTACTTCCGAGGATGTCTATTTCATTGCTGGTCTATCACGATGGGGAGCTCCGGTAAACTTGGAAGGCACCGGCAGAGGTGGTGACCCTCTAAGTGTACATAACTATATTGATATATACTGCGCGCTAGACACACAAAATCGGGGTAGTTGCATCCCTATTGTTCACATACGTGACCTTCCTTTACAAGTGGTGACGAGTACTATAGTGAGGGTTGCAGGGTTGTCATCACTTCACCTTGCAACTCGGAACCAAATGAGACTAGCAGTGGATTGTATGCAGGGAGCCCTATATGATTGGTGCTCGGGAGTGATCTCGATTATGAGAAAACAGCTCTCTGACTGCAAAAGAGGCAGGAGAAAGAATTTTGGGTATTCCAACATACTAGTAGCCTTCTTCTTTGAGAGAGTGCCGGGATTGAGTCCTGTAGTGCCACTACCAGTTCCTTCTCCTCGTCAGCTTAGGCTGAGCAAGTGGGGAGATATTTTCCTCCGCCGGGGAGGTGGTGGATCAATGCAAAGTGTCTATAATGATGACTTCTACTTTTGGTGGGAGCGACAGTTGCTAGCTTTGGAGCAGTTTCCATATGCTGGAATGGATTTCCGTGGTGATGCTGATCTCGTCCTCCCTTCAGGAGGAGCATGGGGAGAGTTAGGTAATTTTTTATTTTCAGGTTTTAAAATTTTTATGAATTTTAAATATAGAGATATATACATATGTATAATATTTCTAATCCTTTTAACATGTCAAAATGCAGATATAGGACCAGTCTGCTCGGAAGGGCATCCATGTATGTATGTACGTCCTGTCTTGGGAGAGGACTAAGGCTTGATTAAGGTTCTTGATGGGAATCTGGCTAAGCTTACCCAGAGAGTACCTACCTTACGGATTGAGCACATCCCAACCATCATGCAGGAGTTTGTGGTTGGTGTACTACCTGTCCGGATACACCTTTTGAGGTGGGTAGCCAGAGCAGTACTGGTATACATAGATGCTGTTGAGGCTTCTGAAGTCGAAGAGGCTGAAGAAGCCAGAGTAGAGGGTGACCGGGGGAACCAGGTTGGTCCAAGTGACCAGGGTGGTCAAGCTTAGACCTAGGGGCATTTTGATGGACTTAGATCCATATTTTGTATATTTTTTGTATATTATACAGTTATGACTGGATCTGAGGATCAGAGAGTCGACCTATCTATGTAAACAGATATTCACACACACACACACACACACACACACACACACACACACACACACACACACACACATATTTTTCTGGTTTATTTACAAATGTTTTTTATGTGTTTGCTGTATAATTTTTATGTAAGATGTGTTAAATGCCAATCCAAGATGTAATTAGTGTATGCATCAGTTAATGAATTTTGATTCCTTAGAATATGATTGAAGGTAATGAACTCAAAATGCCTTTCCAATAACCTAACTTGCATAAATTGACGTAATAGAATAGGGTTTCGCACCTGATAAGCTCGATTGAGATGGGAAACCACTGGTTGAGAGTCCAATTGGAATTCCAGCTACGTGATACCATGTGATAAAGCATCCCATAGAAGCTCAATGACAACCTATATTCAGCTGCGTTATTGGAAGCAGGACCTAAGCAAGCGCCTTGCGAGGCAACTAACTGTCTTAAGGGCGAATAAATGACCCATGCAGCTGAAGCTAAATTACAAGTGTGGCGAATGGCACCATCAGTGAAGCCTACAAACATCTCAGAAGACATTTGAAACAACCATCAGATGGTATAAAAAACACAAACCGACAAACTAGTGTACATAAAAATACATACAATAAAATACAAGAAAAAGTGCTAAGCCTAAGCATAGTAATTTTTCAGGTAGATCCCATTTCTAGGCTCAGCCAGCTTATTCCCATCGAAATATATCAATTCATATGCGCCTCTCTTTAACACTTTTGACACGATATAAGGTCCTAACCACATAGACCTGAACTTTCCTGCCCCGAGGGGTTCTTTGTCTTAGTCCCAGAGAAAAACAAGTTCTCCCTCAGAGAAAATTTGAGGCTTGACCGATTTATCATATTGAATTTTGACCCTATTTCTATGAGCTTGGTTTGCTGTCAGCGCATCTCTACGCTGTTCATCAAGGTGTTCTAAATGTAATAGACGTTCTTCAAGCTCAGTCGTATTAGGTAACACATGAATAACAATTTCTAAAGACAGTATTTCACATTCAATCGGGGTAACAACTTCCACTCCATGAATGAGTTGGAAAGGTGAAAAACCAGTAGCAGTTTTTACATTAGTCTGATATGCCCAAATTGCAAGATATAGCATGATATTCCAGTTGGAACAGGCTGCATTAATAGTACGTTTGAGGATAGTCTTCAAAGTTTTATTAACATCCTCGACCTGAAAATTTGCTTGAGGATAGAATGAAGATGGATGTTCTTGTCTAAATCCTAGCATAGTGGTCAGTTCAGTCATCATGCTATTTTGAAAATGACTACCATGGTCAGTGACAATCGCCTTGGGTATATCGAATAGTGCTATAATTTGATTGAACACGAAGAAAGTTGCAGTTTCCCTGTCAGCTTTAAAGGTGGGCATTACCTCTGCCCATTTCGTAAAATAGTCCATAGTGACAATGATATATTTGTGCACCCCAGCCGAGGCTGGGTTACACGTCACGTAATCAATCCCCCAATTCATGAAAGGGCCCACTGAGACGACGGGAAATAACGGGGCGGGATGTGACCACATTTTTCTGGTATAACGCTGACAAGGATGACAATGCTTTATTGCTTCCACACAATCTTTAAAGATTGTGGGCCAAAAATAACCGGCACGTAATATATTCTGGGCCGTTGCTAACCCTGATAAATGACCCCCACACGCTCCACTATGGGCATCATTTAGGACAATCTCTGCTTCCTTGTGGGTAAGACATCGACGCAAAACGAAATCTACCCCTCTACGGTATAAATTATCTCCTATGATGAGGTAGTTCTTGGCATGTAGGCGTATTTTACGTCGTTCTTCCCGCGAGAAAGCTACAGGATGCTTCAAAGGTTGGAGGTAGATAAGTATATCTCCATACTAGGGATTAGAGGTGGAAATAAAAAATATGTGCTCATTTGGGAATGAGTCTTCTTCAATAGCTACATCTTCATCTACTGGAAATTCTGCAATAAGGTCAGCAAAAAATAAGGATTTTTTGGATTTGGCAAATTGAAAATCCAAGTCAAACTCTTGGAGAATGACTATCCATTTGTTGAATTTTCCTCCAACTATCCATCGGGATAAAACATATTGAAAAGGATTAACATCTGCCACTACCGTTGTAGTCCTTAGTAAGATGTAGTGACGTAACCTCTAAACAGCATAAACAGCTGCTAAGGCCAAATTCTCGACGTGGAAGTACCTAAGTTCAGGTCCGGCTAAAGCACAACTAAGATAGTAAATGACATGCTCTTGGAGCTTATCGTCCTCCTAGACTAGGACCACCCCTATGGTCGACTCAGACGTGGCCAGATACAATATAAAATCTCTAGAGTAATATGGCAGACGCAATAATGGTGCCGACAACAAAGATTTTTTCAATGCCTCGAATGCGAGTTGTGAAGTTTCATCCCATACAAATGGGGTGTCCTGTTTTAGCAGGCGCATGAAACCCTTAGTAATCTTGGCATAGTTTACAATGAAACATCAAAGAAAATTGGACTTTCCTTGCACGCTCTAAAGCTGCCTGATAGAACGAGGAGGTGGCAGATTTACAATGGCCTCAACTTTTAACGGATCCACCTAGATGCCTCTATTAGAAACAATGAATCCAAGCATTATCCCTAACTCAACATAGAACACACACTTGTGGGGATTCAAGCGAATCTTATAGTATCTACGTCGTTCAAATATCAAACGCAAGTGATCTGGATGGTAAATCCTCGTACAAGAATGTGCAGGCAGATCATCAAGGTAGGGTTCAACAATGGCTTTAATATCATGAAAGGAAAAATTCATTTCCCGCTGAAAGGTAGCCCCAGCATTTTTCAATCCAAAGGGAATTTTTTTGTACACGAAGGTACCCCAAGGACAAATGAAAGCTGTTTTATGTTGGTCTTCTGGTTTTATTTGAATTTGATTATATCCGGAGAAACCATCCATAAACAAAAAGACTTCACTTCCCACACAAGCATCAATAATTTGATCTATAAATGGCGTGGGATAGTTGTCCTTAGGGTAGGATTTTTTAAAATATTTGAAGTCAATACATACACGTATGGTCCCTTGCTTCTTATCAAAAGGAACAGGGTTGGATACCCATTTCATCAAAGCTATGGGATAAATAAAACCGGCTTTCAGCAGTTTTTCCACTTCAGCCTTCACTGCCGCCACTTTACGCGGGTTAACAGGTCTCAACATTTGCCAAACAGGTTTAGCGTCAGGGTATGTTTGGATCTCGTGCTTGACTATAGATGGATCAATGCCTGACATCTCCTCATATGACCAGGCAAAAATGTCATGGAATTCCTTAAAAAAGGCGGCATAAATAGCAATCTCCTCAGGAGAGCAGTTTGCGTCGATATGTATATTTTCCACAATGTCAGGATTTATAGAGATGTTGATAGGGATGGTAGAAGAAATATTTGCCATATTCCCCTTAGCAAACATTCCTTCCCTGGGTAAGGGGTTAACGAGCATATCAACATCATCTGTCAGTCTCACATGAAACTCTTGATTCTCTATCCTGCTTAGCTCTGGAAGAAAATAGGATCGATGGTGAAGATCTTCACAGATCTTATCTCGTCCGCACATGGCTTCCAGAATGGCTTCATCAGAAGGTAAAACCATATCTAAACAATCTGTAGAATGCAAATATTTTTCTACCCAAGCAGGCAAATAGACTTCTTCCAGTTCCTCTGAGACTGAGAGCGGAACCAGAATGGGACTTCCACTACCAATAAGCCACTTCCACTACCGATAAGGGCACTTCAGGTTCATGGTGGCTAGGGAGAACCCAAGGATCAGTCCTATCAACAACCGTGGCTATGGAATTCCCCACACTAGTAGAACCTATATAATTAATCGGAGCTGGAAGATCAAATGTGCCCATCAATGATGCGTACATTCTAGCTCCTAACCTCTCTGCAACAGGTTTGGCCTGATCAACCAATGGTACAATGGAATCATTATATTCCATGCGGCCTTTTCGAGTAAAATTGAGTTGGTCAACAGTAACCAACTTCCCTTCGTGTGGAAACACTACCACCCGAAAGATGGCTGATGCAATAGTAGACATGGCATAAGTCCATCTTCTTCCAAAGAGCAAATTATAGTCCAAAGGTGCATCAATCACCTCTACCTCAATAGACACCGCTTTCCTCGCCAGCTTAATTTCAAAATCCGGTAGGATACCATGCGGACGAAATGACCTTCCGTCGAAAGTAGTAAGCAGGGTGTTTGACGGGACAAGCTCTGGGGATCCAAGAGCTTTCCAACATGATAAGGACATAACACATGTAGAAGCACCCTCGTCGTCAACTGCCCTTCCAATGGTCTTTCCACCATGGATGACATCTATCGATAAGGCTACATGATAAGGTAGGCAAATTTTGACATCAAACAAGTGAAAGTTCGCCATGAGACTCGATGAGTCCATACTGCCTAAGGCTGCTAAGAGTGCATCCCATTTGGCGGGACAACTCTGTAACACCTCTAAAGCCGACATTGCACAAGGTTTCTGGGCTAAGTCTTCAACTACGGAGTAATTGGATGCAGCCCTAGCATCAGGATTATGCAAGGTCTTCTTAAATACACCTTTTGGTATCCTGGGCATTACTTCGGTAGGTTTCTCGATCGTGAGAGGATTAGAAGTTTCACCTATGGACTTACCCTTCTCCGAGGTCTCTTTTTCATAGTTCTTATTCCTGGTCTGTAGTAAAGTTTGAGATCGAACCATGTTGATATAATTAGGGTCAGGGGCATTTGGGGTGCCCCCTACTGCATTCGAAGCTAAAGCAGAATTCTGTCCTTGGGGAAAAGGATCCTCCAGGACAGCCGGTTGTTGAGCTTTTAACAGCTTCTGAGCTTGTTCCTCAAGGGGACAAAGATGGGTGAGGTGATCTTCATGGCACACCTTACATGGGAATTTCACCTTCTTCTTCTTTTTCTTGCCCCCATCAGCATTATTTGTGGGTTTTTGCTTGTTTTGATTTCCCTCCCCTTTCTTTCCTCTCTTCCTTTTCCCATCGGATGTTGATTTCCCTTTTGAGAGGTCTGTGCAAAAGCATTTGCATTTTGGGGTGAGGGGGCAGCCTTTGCTTCCTCCGCCGTAGAGTGTTTGATGGACAGCTGATGGAGATTTTTGGCCAAAGATTCTATAGTGGGAGAATTAACGGAACCAACCACACCATCGGCATGGGGTCCAGGCTTAGGTTTCTCTGCATCGTGTGTTGGCCTTGGTGCCTTAGGGATAATCTCATATAAGGTCCCAGACTGAGAATATATCAGATCTAGTTGCCGGGCCCTGAGGATAACTTCTTCCTCACTTGTCACTCTTGAAGTAGGTACGTCCTTAGATATATAAAATAATAGTGATTTAAGGAACCATTCTAGTAAGAACTCAGGAGGAATAGTGGCTTTAATAAGGCTCTTCCGCCTCCTCCACTCTTGGATGTGATCTCTGATATGGGTAGCCTTGTTCTGCCAGAAGGTAGATAATAAGTCCATTCCGAAATCATATCGGACAGGAATTTGGAAGTGGCTAAGGAATGCATTGGCTAAGTACCAAAAACTACTAAACACAACAGAAGGCAACTCAATGTACCTTTTTGCTGTGGTACTCGTCAATGTTCTTTGGAACAGCCTCAATCGAACTGAATCTTCATTCAGTGAGTTGGAAGGGCACCATAAATGAAAAGTGGTGGCATGAGCCCCATGATCTTCACCAACTTTACCTTCGAATTTTGGGATGTCCGAGGGCAACTTGGTGGGTATAGGCGGCCAGGAGGGATCATGCCTCACCGGGTCATTCATCAGTTTAGACAAATCTAGCAAGTTTAACGTTGCTTGGAAAGGAAGCTTAGGTCGAACCAGAGCACTAAAAGTCCCAGTTCGGGGATTAGAGGGACTTGCCCCCAAATTCCCATATGTAAAGGTGGGCTTTCCCCTTGCCACCGGTTGCAAAGTGGATGGGTTACTTTGAAACGAATTCCATCTGTAAGCGACATGATTGTTGGTGTGAGGTGCAGTATAAGAGGTTTTGGCTGCCCTAGTCGAAGTTGGGGTTTGAAATACAGGAGCAGGTATCCCTCTGCTAAAAAGAGAAAAGGGAGATCTCGTGAATGGAGCAGAGACCGGGGTTTGGAAACTTTGACCATAAGGGTTAGTGTTTCCAAACTTCACCCCTACATAAGAGGGTGGTGGGCCTACATATGGAGTGGACGGGGGAATGTGCCCCCCATTCCAAGGAAATCCTTGGACAAAAGTCAAGGATCCTATAGGAATACTTTGGGCAGTGTGTGTGAAGGAGGTTGGAATTGTAGGTACACTAGGAATCCTAGTGACCATACCACCAGAAGCACCTACTAGGCTTGTGGGATGCAGTGGCTGAACCACTTGGCTCGTTGGAGTTAAGGGCGTAGTAGGTATGCTTGATCTAGGGGTACTTACCGGGGGAGGTAGCACCCCTTCAGCCGGGATGACTGAGGTGAAGGTAAAAGAACTTTCTCCTGCAGTAGACATTATCCTACCCACAGGGACACCAATCATGGGTGGATCAAAAGGACGAACCTGAACGACCACATGATTGTTTAAGTTAGTTAGAGGTGTATTAAAATTCCTTGCAAACTCATCAGCCTGCAAGTATTCTATCTCAACTGTGTTTAAATCAAGACGGTTTGCCGTAAGTTCTGGTTCACTTGAAACTTCACTGACTCCTATCGGTTCAAATGAACCGTCCGTGTCCAATCTCCGCCTTTGAGGGGGAGGTGGAGGTTCCAATGTGATAAGAGGAGGAAGGTTTTGCAACCTTCATGATCTTCTGATAGGTTGGTCCTCCATGATTGTAAATTTGACAATTCAAACCCTAAGATTGGCTAAACACAGACAAACCACAGAACAATCACTACGAAAAATCCTAAAGTCTCAACAGTCAGAAAGGGTAAAAGATATGCTTTCCTGAAGAAAGCTGAAAGACAGTTGCTTGGCATCCTTGAAGAGGTTCTTAGGCACAAGCGAAGGAATCACCCACCGCCCTCCTACACTTTCAACAAGGGTTACCTTCCAAGCCCATCCAAGGTGAACCAGAAATAGCGTTCCGGTTTAACTATGTGTGAACCCTAGATGTTAAGAGACTAGAGGCTACCTTAACTATACCAACAGTTTGGGGGGACAGTCGCAAGCCTGATTCGTACGCATGGGCAGGATAGCTGAGCCCGAAACTCTGTCTAGGACAGAATCCCCAGATGCATAAAAACCATGGTTTACGTTTTGACAAGGAATCAGAGGGTTATCTCCTCAATCCAATGCCTCCATGCAGCCTTGTGCTTGACTCCCGTTTGAGAGGAGCTTCCCAGATACTATCAATAAAGAGAAGGATTTACCTATTGATTGGCCCACTATGTCTGAATTTAAATACTCATGGGAAGTTTACACTTCCTATCCCACAAGTCTAGCCTAAGCTTGTAGGTGTATGGCCCTATAAAACAAAAATTACTAATAAATTTAAAATATAGCGTTTATTTTAAGGGCTATTTTTTACTCAGAAGGAAAGTGGAGTGAAAGACTATGATGTTTTTGACTCTATAAGAAATGTAAAAATAATAGGTGTATAAATGAATTTCAAAGCAAATGATCACTACTTAAAAAAAAACTTCTCTTTTCTTTTTGTTTGTAAATATAAACTGATGAAAATGCAACTAATAAAGAGAAAACTAAGACTATTTTTGTAATTTTTGAGATTTTATTGTAAAAACTGAAAATAAAACTACTCTATGCAAAACAAATGCAAAAGCGTCAAACGTTTTCTTTTCACTTTTCAAATTTCTCAAAAACTACTATGCACCTAAATGCACAATTCTTGAGTACGCTTGAATAAATTAACTGTATAAAGTAAGCAAAATGAAGCAAAGCAGATTCATAAAACCAAAGATCAACCACCTAAGGAAGACTCGGGAAAACCTAACTTGGGCAGACACAATGAATGGAAATCACTAAAATCAAACAAAGGCAAGTGACAAACTAACCCTATCCAGAGATAGAAAAGGATAAAACGGTGTCTAGAACCCTGATCACTGATTCAGACAACCAACACTCAAACCTCTCACCCAACAAGAAAAGCCACTTCAAATTGCTAATAGAAAGACAATCCAAACAATAAAAACTCAAGGGATTACTAGGAAGCACAAGGTATGGCTAACAGGGTCATCAAACTTATAGTGCAATGCTGAAATTAAAGACCACTAAGCAAGACAAAATTCACAGAAGGACAAGGACAAGAAAACCCTAACCCAAAATTTTTTGTGCCTAGGCTTGTACGCGACTGTGTACAAGGGAAACCCACGTACTGTACGCGACTGTGCAATAGAGCAACCCGCGTACGCAGACCTCTGTAAGCGACTGTGTAGCACAACAACCCGTGTATAGGAGTTAAATTTTTCAAAAAGAAGAAAAATTATAAAGGTCTTCAAACACCACTGCAAGTATGAACCAAGACAAGACACCACACATTGAATCAAAGCAAAGACTGGTCATAGATCTACAGAGTTAACCCACAGCAGTCTGGGCTCCCTAGTGGAGTCGCCAGTTCTGTTGTTCAGGAATGAACACCCTTATAACCTAGGGTCTAGGGTTACCAACTTACTTCTAAAACTTGCAAACAATTAGCTTTAGTTAAATGCAAAAAGGAAATAGGAATAAATATTGGACTCACCTGATTACCGACGGTTGATCCAAGCTTTATCTTCTTCCGCTCTGCTTCTCTCCAAAGCTTTCAGGGATGTACCTCCTTCACCTGTAAAGAGAAAATTATCCAAGTACAATCTTATACATGTATATATGACAGGTTAGATAAACAACATATATAGTTCTTAATCAAATATATTCATCAAACCCTAATACATGAAAGGTACTCAACACAAAGTTGGAAGAAAAATTCTCTTTATTAACAATAAGTGAATGAGATAAGTGTACAACCCAATGCCTGAGACAAGGACTCCTTTGCAACCAAAGGACTCTGAGTTCTGCTGCTCCAAGAATTCTGAAGATATACCACCAACATAACTTTTCTCTCCAAAATTGATTGATTAATGCCCTCCCCAAGGCCTCTATTTATACTTTGGGAAATAGACCAGTTTTGAAGGTTGAGGAGGTTGAGACAGTTGAGATGGTTAATGATTAGGGATCAACTAATCTCCATTAATCATGATTTATATTTTTTAATGTCGAATGGAGGTGTACACGACTATTACTATAAGCAACCCGCGTATGACATGCAAGTCTCTTAAAGGAAACCCGCGTACAGATCTGTACGTGGGTTGCAATGGAGATAGTCGCGTACAGTACGCGAGTTGTCAATAAGGATAGTCGCATATGTACGCGAGTTTCAATGGAGATAGTCATGTACGCCCATCCATACTTAGAAAAATAAAATGGCAAGCTGGTTGAAAGGTAAATGCATCTCATGTCATGCCCATATATAGTGTTTAGGAAAAATTCAATCTTGAAATGTCCTTTTGTGTGCCAACATAATAAATTGTCGGCACTCGGACGGAGAAGTGCCATTTGGGTTGATAACAGGTAGACTCCTTCTTGAGCCTTCAACTTCATCATATTCTTTATTCATAACAACATCATTTCTTATCCAAATGCTAAGATGGATAAGAGGTTCTTCAAGAATTGAGTCCTTCATATTCCTCATCGCTTGAGGGATCTTCTTTGAATCATGAGGGCTTGATCTTCAGTTTCTCCCATCTTCTCTTCTCTTATTATGAGTCGAGCTTCTTCTTATGTGCACTCTTCCCAGAGTATGCTGAAGGCAATCACTTCCTTTTGGCACACATTCATCGAATGAATGAATCCCATGATCCTGGGAGGCCATTCAAGGTGGTTATAACAATATCTTATTCTTCTTTGATTGCTCTGTCATAGCATTGAACACTTCCTTTTAGTGTCTTGAAGGATGACACATGAGGAATGAGATGATATTTAATAGAATATGCAATGATTCTCTTGGCTCTAGCCTTAGCCTCATGTCCCTCTGACTCTTAGAACTTCCTTATTGGAATACTGATCTAAGTCAATTTCTTCAAGGATCACGGAGTTCCTATAATTCCATACTTGGAAGTTGTCAGCTTCACCAAGATTTTGATCAAGCTGGTGTGATTAGTCATTTTGAAATGAGAACCACAAATGTAAATAGAAAAAATTTAGATCTTACCAATTTCAGGTGTCTGTCCTGGTTCTGGAGTTGGTTGATCTAGGGTTTGTTAGAGAAACCCTAATTTTGAAAAAATGGAATTTCAAAATTCTGATTGGATAGAAAGATGGGCCTCTTCAAGGTGAGCTGGTCAATGTACTCTTTTTTCTAAAAAACAGTGGAGGGAAGCTCCCGGAACAGGATGCCCAAGTTTCCAATTTTTTTTGCAGAAATGACTGATATTGCTTCTACTGTATTTCTGAAGTTTTGGATCCTTAAAATATTAAAATCCTATTGTGATAGATTGATATTTATTCTTTCCAACCCCACAGTTTAGAGCATAAATGGATTCTCCAAGTGGGACCTATGCTGAGTTTCCCAACGTGACAATTTTGGTGATGGTTCAACATAGTGAACTTGTACGGACTTCCACGTGTCATTGTTTCACATTCTGTATCTGAAAAACATACCACAGAAACTAAATTTTGTTCCCTACCTAGAGAATATTTCAAAATTTCGTTTGGACCTTCCTAGCCCAAGATATAATAAATCTCCCTATGTCACCTATTTATGAGTGTATTCTGGAGGAGGCTGGAACCATGATTTGGAGGAACCATATCTCCTGAAGTATAGCGAATCTGAGGCGAATAATGTTACATAGTGTACAACACTAATTTATATTTGGCGTGTAAAAGTTTCAGCTTTTGAGCCTTCTCCAATCTCGCGTTATAACGAAAGTGATAGGATTACTAAATTCAGTCTTCTAGGGGTTTCATGCATGAAACCCTAATTTTCATTAGCTGCCATTGCAGTTGTATTTCGGCTGCACATTGAAAATTCTCCGATTTAGAATCTGCTACCACCAAGAGATGCGCTCTAGTAAGGTGAGTTAGCCTAGCCCTCCTTGCTTGATGATCTGTGGAGAGAACACCTTCAATTAGGAAGCCCTAGTTCCCACAGATGCAAATGCCTTCTTTCAGAGAGGCTCTGATACCATGTTATATTTTTATCATTTAATCAATATGATCAAGGATCTATCTGAGAGAATAACATGCAAATCAATAATCAAAAGAGAGAATAGACACAAATAATTTTCCTTGGGGAAACCATAAAGGAGAAAACCCCGCAACTTCCTTAGAGATAGAATGAGCACAAATAGAAAAATTAAAACCCAAATATACAAAGATGATCTCTGACAGCTGTTCTTTGTCTCACTTGTGTGAGCTACTCCTCTCTCACTCATGCGCTATTGTTGAGTGAGTGTGTGTTCCAAATAGAGAGTCTCACTCTCTATTTATACTTGTTTTCTACTTGACATTTACTCTATAGGATCAACTTCTCTAGGAAAGTCTAATAACCCTAATACAACTCAACTGTGGGGACTATTGCCCCGACTTACAACAGAGGGTTAATATCAATGAATTTACATGAATTTATTATATTAATGACTCTCCCGATCGGAGGAAAAAACATCTCTGTCAGGGTACAATAAGAAATATACAAGTGAATACATTTCGAAGTTACAAATACATCAATAGACAGATCCCTTCTGCGACCTTAAATACCTTTTTTGCATGGAACTTGTCCTTTCCGCACTCCGCGTTTTGCATCCCTTCTGCGACCTTAAATACCTTTTTTGCATGGAACTTGTCCTTTCCGCACTCCGCGTTTTGCACTTCCACTTTCCACCCTTCTGACATTGAAAATCAGGAGTCGAAAACTTAATGTGCGATGAAAACATTCAACCACTCTTTCGCCTTCCACATTCTGCACTTACGCCTTTTGCCCTTCCGACCTAAAAAATCGAGAGTCGGAAACTCAAAGGCCCGACGAAGTGAATTGTTAGCCTTCTGCCTTCCACACTTCCTCTTTCTTCCCTTCTGACCTTGGAAATCAGAAATCAGAAACATAATAGGCGACTGTAACATTTAAGCACTCTTTATCCTTTCCCCTTTCGCACTTTTGCTTTTCACCTTCTACACCTCGGAAGTTGGAAATAAAAAAACTCAATGCACGAAGGAACGTTCGATGACTTTTCTTTCTTTCCCACCTCAGAACTCGGAAATCATAAAACTCAATGCACGAAGGAACGTTCGACGATTTTTCAGCCTTCTACACTTCCACTTTCCTCCTTCTGCACTTCAGAACTCGAACATCAGAAACTCAATGTGCGAAGGAACGTTTGACGGCCTTTCCACCTTTCACCTTTCGCACTTCTGCTTTTCGCCTTCCACACTTTGGAACTCGAAAATTGGAAACACCATGTGCATAGGAACGTTCGACAGCGTTTCTTCTCTTCGCCTTCCACACTTTTGCTTTCTACCTTCCGCACTTCGGAACTCGAAAACCAGAAACATAACTCTTGACGGAGCCTTTCAACCACCTTTCCACCTTCCGCCCTTCCGCCTTCCGTACTTCGAAACTCAGAAGTCGAAAAACTGTCAAATGACAGAACGTCTATCCTCATTTTGCCTTCCGCCTTCCTGCCCTTCAGTGCGGAACTCAGAAATCAGAATTTCAAATCTTTACCTTAACCTTTTCTGGATTTCCACCTTCTGCCTTTCGTAGGCGGATCCTGGAAGTCAGAAATCCCACATTCTACTTTGATAAAAGTTCCTCTCCCGCCTCCTGCATTCCACCTTCCACCTCCTCTACGGAACTCGAAAATTGGAAGAATGAATTTCAGCCTTAACCTTTTTCTGCACTTCCGACATCTGCTTTCCGACCTCAGACTTCAGAAATCGGAAAACACACTTTTGCTTGGATTTAAAATTCCTTCTCTTGCCTCCCACATTCCTCCTTCCACTGCAGATCCTAGGGTGCAGAAACTCCATAATATTCTTTGTCCAAATTTCCCTTTTTTGTTTTCTGCCTTCCGCAGGTAGATTCGAAGGGGTGAAAACCCCTAAGTTAGATGCATTCTGACTATGTAACAAGCTTCCAACCTCCATGGAATTAAGCAAAAATGAATAAATCATACAAGGCATGTACCGAATTAAAATGCAGGAAAACATAATAGAAGTAAAGCTCTACCTAATTATAAAAAAGAATTCAACATGAATATATAATTTCATAAACAAATACATGGCAGAAACAAGCATAACATAGATACTTATCTCGATAATTAAACTGTCCCACAACTAGTTAGGTGACTGCAACATTCCACCCAACCATAGGACAATGTGTTCATTAATCTCTCAACACATTGCCACCCTCGCGCTGGGCATGATTTCCACAAGGAACTAGGAAAACAATAGGCTTATACACAGCCAGACCAAAGCGCACACATAGTCAAGCCAACCTTCAGTTGGGTTTATCAGATTGTCTAGCCAAGCCAACACCAAGTTGGGGTTTATCAGGCTACAGGATTACAACCAAACGATGCTGGTTTTATCAGGCTTACTCAGGTAAGCCATCATACCGTTGGGTTTATCAGACTATTCACAATCAAGCCAACTTCCAAAATAGGAATCAACCAAGCGACATATGGGTTTATCAGGCACTCAACCAAGCTATCATTCACAGTGGGTTTGTCAGACTGTCCAGCCAAGGATTGCACATGGCCAAAACACAACAAAACTTAGCCAAGTCAACAAATGGGTTTACCAGGCTGCTGGATTACAAGCCAAACAATGCTGGGTTTATCAGGCTTACTTATCCAAGCCAACATACAATTGGGTTTATCATGCTTACTTAGCCAAGCCAACATACAATTGGGTTTATCAGACTGTTCATAGTCAAGCCAACTTCCAAAATAGGCATCAACAAAGCCACCGATGGGTTTATCAGGCACTCATCCAATCCATCATTCATAGTGGGTTTATCAAGCTTACATTCCCTCATTAAAACAAGGAGACCACTCCCATCTCTGCGCGACCAAGGATGATAAACAATAGGTGAACAAACCCAAAACAAAACATAGTTCTGCAAGCAGGATGAACGCACAACACGCATGAACAGAGAACACGACTCTCCCTAACAAGCTTCCCCCAAACAACGCGAATGAACCCAACATTCAATGCGAATCAAGGATGAGGTAACATGCACACATTCCCACGCGATTTTACTTGCTGTAGAAGCCAGAACACAGCCTCCTAGGCTGCAGATCCGCGAACTTGGAGGTTTTCTCAGTAAAGCCATCAGATTTCCATGCCTTGCTCTACCTAAGGCATTAACTGCCTCACCAACTTCTGGAAGAAATTGATGATTGAGGATAGAGGAAAAAAAAGGTAGCTGAGGATTCATGGGTTTCCCCATTGACATCTGGTCACACTCTATTGGCTTAGTATTTTTACTAACTCCCCTACCTATCCCTTGTGGAATCATGCCCCCATCTATTTCACATTGCAATCCCATAGCTAGCTGTGGTATTTTATTAATTGCATATTACATGATATATCAATATATATATATATACTGTGCTTGACTTAGCACTATCATTATAGGTATCAACCTTGATCACCTATACAAAACACCAGATCAACGACAAGGCCTTGGCCTTGAGCTCCATGCCCTGATCTCAATAATATATACATCATGTATAATTCAAATACCATGGGGTTAAAACCAAGGGTATTACATTCCCCACCCCCTTAAAACATCACTGTCCTCAATGCTTCATAAAACTGAACAAAATGATACACTGGCACTATCTCAGTGCTCTGGCATCCTCCAGCTCCCATGTAGCCTCATTAGGACCATGGTGCTCCTTTTGCACCTTTATCTGTCCAATGGCACGATTTGGAACTCTTTCAGGTCCTTGATTGCATGCATCAGTCCATACAATGAGTCTCTTTCTGGTCATGGAGAATCCTTCTCCACAACTTGGAACATATCCAATGTCTTTGACAACCCACAATACCTATGCTCAATCCCCAAGAAATGAGTCAATTCTCATGTTAGATTCACAATATTTAAAAAAAATAATGGATGAATCACATGCACATATATATTGACATAAAATAAACAAGTAATTCAAATACTTATTTGCATAAGTATCTTCTTTTATCTCCATAGGTATCCGACTTGGATTTATACAACCATGGCACCCACAACCCCGCCCCACCCCACGCATGGGTGTGCATTAAAAGGTAACCAAGTCCTAAAAGCCTCGATCACCTGAAAATACCTCTCAACCGAGGTCTGATAGCTCTGCTTCATAGCCTAACACTTCCTCTAGGCACTCACCAAGCTCAAGTGCTTCCTTTTTGAACACCAGAACGAATTAATTCACATGTCAGATTCATTCCTTTATGATGCAATCTATAACAAGAATTTCAAAACCATGACCGCATCATATGCTCACGTGTATTTATAGAAAATCAACAACAACAAAATTTGCTAAGTATTAATTTGTCACAGTGGTCTGGGGACTAAAAACACAGTCTCACAAAGAATTCAGACAATTAAGGATAAAATTGGCAAAATGGTGATGCAATGGAAGTAGCAGCTCTGTATAATCAATGAATAATGAATAATACAATACAATGATCATGCAAGGTGCATGAATTCCAAGACAATTCAAATTCCCAAGGAGGTCATTCGAATTGAATGAATGGGTGTAGCTTAACTGACTGTAAGCCACAGTAACACACATAGTTAACCAACTGATCAAGTGTAGATTGACTCAACTGAGTCCTAACTGAAGTTGGAGTGCAATGGATGACTAAATCTAACTGAAAGTAGCTCAGACACATGTCACTGCATGCCAATCAACAAGTGGTAGTGCATCATTAACTCCAATGAACCCCAATGAGGTTAACTGAAGTCAAATTGGCCATCAGAAGTGGTTGGAGGCGCCCCTGTTGACTTCAGTTCATAAATATTAATAAAAATAATCAATATAATGAATGAAGACACCTTCACCACTTAAATTAACTGATTGTAACAAATAGTTAGCAATTAGGTGCATTTATGACACTCAGATCACCCTCAAAGTGCTCCAGTTAGCCTCCCCAAATGAAGGAGAAGGCTTAGTTATCCTCCTTGACTGAAGGTAGGCGTGGGTGTGCTCATGCTGATGTCACAGTGTGCTCATCTGATGCCGATTAGGTCAATAAAACTTATGATAGTGGTTTAACAAGGTCAAATTGACCAAATTAAGTGTGCATGGTGGGTAAATGTCTCCAACACCCCCCCTTAAGCTATACTCAGAGGAGTAGAAACATAAAGTGCATGAAATGCTAGGGCCCCGACAACAAAGGCCATAGGTCACCCTGTACAATAATGAAACTCAAACAATGCTAAAAAATAAATCTAAGTGAGGAAAAGAGGGAAAACCCAATGGGAAAAAACCCCCCTCAAGTTGAACACCGAAAGTAGTCTGATCACCCTGATGAACTCATCCCCAATAGTGAACGGAGGTAAGTGAACTTCTTTTTAGAAAAGCTCTTGGTGAAGATGTTTGCAATCTTCTCATTAGTCGAGCAGTATTGCAGAATGATGGTCTTGTCATGCACTAACTATCTGATGTAGTGCATGTGTATCTCTACATGCTTGGTCCTCTACCTGGTAACTGGATCTGTGGATATCTTAATAGCTGCTTTGATTGTTGCAAAAGAGGACAGTGGACAAAGTACTACCAAGATCAAACTCTGAAAGAATGCCTTGCAACCAAACAGCTTGGATGCAAGCATTCACCACTCCTCAGTACTTGGACTCTGCTGAAGACAATGCTATGGTAGCCTACTTTTTGCTAGACCAGCAAATGGGGCCACCACCAAACATGAATACATATCCGGAAGTAGACTTCCGATGCATAGAATCACCCGCCCAATTGGAATCTATGTAACCAACCAACTCTAGCTCGGAGTTTGCAGCATAGTGAATGCCATAGGTCCTGGTTCCATGAATATACTGGAGGATCCTCTTGGATTCCTTCCAATGAAGATCATGAGGATGATGCATGTATATTGACACAACATTCATGGCATAACAGATATCAGGCTGAGAATGAGTCAAGTAGAGCAAGCTACGTATCAACTGTCGATAAATAGTGCAGTCCATGGGAGGTGTGCTTTTTCCTTCTTCAAGGCTGATCCCTGAAAGGAAAGGAAATGGAGCAGCCTTACATTCAACCATGTTAAACTTGACTAATAGGTCTGATATGTATTTGGACTGAGTGACCATTATCCCATCGATTTTTTTCTCAATTTTGAGCCCAATAAATTGCTTTAAGAGCCCTGAATCGCTCATTTCAAATGCATTGTGGAGAGCAGTTTTGATGACTGAAATAGAAGTAATTGTGCTACCTTTAATTAGTAAGTCATCAACATATAAAAAAATAATAATCAATTGACTATCAGACTGTTGTATATACACATTTGGATCTGATTTACACCTTTGGAAGTTTTGCGAGAGAAGGAAGGCATCCATCCTAGAATACCACTCTCTTGGGGCCTGTTTTAACCCGTATAGTGACTTCTTTAGCTTGCAAACCAAAGATAGATTAGAAATGTAGCCCTCAGGTTGCTTCATGTATATCTCCTCATGAATATCTCTATGCATAAAGGCAGACTTACCATCCATATGATGCACTTCCCAGTGCTTAGATGCTGAAATTGCCAAAACTAGGCAGATGGAGTCCATTTTTGCAACCGGTGAAAAAGTCTCATGGTAGTCCCCACCTTGGACCCGGGAGAAACCTTTTTTCTACCAGCCTTACCTTATATTTTTAGGTGCTTCCATCAGCAGCAACCTTAGTCTGAAACACCCACTTGCATTGAACCAATTTCCTCCTCGGAGGAAGAGAAACTAGCTCCCAAATAGTGTTTTTCTAAAGAGAATTCATCTCTTCATCCATGGAAACTTTCCATCTTGGATCCTTCCGAGCATGGTATTAAGACTTAGGGTCTGAAATTATCATCAAATAACAAGACTCAGACAGCAAATAATCAGGACAAGAGAGTGCAATACCTTCTCTTTGGAAATCAGACCGAGTTCTCCTTGGATCATCCGGATTTCCAATGTTATCTCTTACAGAGAAGAGTGTCTGTCTGGCCCAAGTTGGGAGATGATTTTGTACTTCAGGTTTTGATTCATCATTTGATGTTTGCTATACACTAATATCATAAATCAGAGGATCCAAATCAGGGTCATCACCCCCAATTACATCATCCAAATATTCAGTAGAATATGAAAGAAATTCAGCAGTTTTCTCCTTCACTAGTTCTACCTCCTGAAGAGGCTCATCGAAATTGACACTCCTTTCAATGATGATATGTTTTGTTTTGATATCCAGCAGCTTTAAACCTTTAGATTCATCAGGATATCTGGTAAATATAAAATCAATGCTTTGCAGTTGCAAAGCCCTTCTTTTATCAAGTGGAATTCAGGCCCATGCAGTGGACCCAAACACCCTCAGATTTGACACATTCGGCTTGTGTCCGAAATATGCTTCGAAAGGGGTATTCCCTTTCACCAATGAGTGTGGCACTCTATTTTTAGTATATTCTGCAGCATGCATGGCTTCCTCCCACAAATTTGCAGTTAACTTCTTTGATTCCAACATACATGTGGTCATCTCCTTGAGAGACTGATTCTTCCTCTCCGCTACACCTTTCTGTTGGGGAGTGTAGGGGATTGAATGTTGGATCTGAATATCAATTTGGGAACATATATGTAGTAACTCATTACTGAAATA
Organism: Pseudotsuga menziesii; assembly: GCA_001517045.1. NCBI lineage: Eukaryota > Viridiplantae > Streptophyta > Pinopsida > Pinales > Pinaceae > Pseudotsuga > Pseudotsuga menziesii. The sequence goes on along the minus strand of LPNX010836665.1, from coordinate 76,995 downwards.
ATCCCCACCATTATCAGATCTCAAAATCTTGATCTTTTTTCCGGATGCATTCTCAATCAAGGCCTTCAATTCAGTGAATTTTTCCAAGACTTTCGACTTCTTTTTGATAAAAAAGACCCATGTGTATCTCAAAAAGTCATCAATGAAAGTTAGAACGTACCTTGATCCATTCATGGATGTGATAGGCATGGGATCAGTGATATCAGAATATATCAGTCCTAATATGCATGATGCTCGACTTGCCTTCCCCCGATCGAACTTATGCTCATGGTGCTTTCCAACAACACAACCCTTGTAAGTTCTAGTGGTAGCTTTGATGACCGGGAGGCCTTCAACCATAGAATTATTTTGTAATTGATGCAAGTATTTGAAGTTCAGGTGGTCGAACCTCTCATGCCACAGTCTACTAACTTCATTTCCATGACTCAGCAATGCTGTGAGCTTTCATCCGCCACAAAATGGGAGAACTCATAGGCTTTTGCATGATGGTTTGCAAGGACTTTTGCTACAAGTTTTCCGGATGCAAGTTCTTTGATCTCTACATCATCTGGGCTGACGGAGACTCTCTTGAACACTCCCGTATGTGTCAGTTGATAAACACTTAGGAGGTTTGATGCAAGAGATGGTACATATAGAACATTGGAAAAATAGCCATGCTCAATATCTACAGTACCTTGTCCTTCAGATATGATTGTGGAGTCATCTCCCATGTGGATGGGAATGGATTTGCCGGTATCCAAAGATGAGAAAGAGTCTCTTTCAGCCATCTTGTGATTCGAAGCTCCAGTATCTATCAAGAGTGCTTTGGACTTCGAAGTGCTTTCCATGAGGGCATGACCTCTTTAATGATGTGGTTCCCGATCTTGCTGATCTCTCCTCCTAAATATTTCCAGAAGATTGATGTGATTTTTCTCAAGAAGAGAAGTAGCTTCATCAAGTTTCTTTTTCATGTAGGCATGTTCATGGTGGAAGCCCTTCCCACAGTATGAACACTTGACTTTTTCCTTTCCATGATGCCCTTTGCCTTTGTTCTTCTTTGAGCTGGAAGGCTCTTCATGCTGCTGGTTTTCAACTTTAGGCTTAGGAGCTTCGAATTTGGTTTTTGGGTTCTTCTGCTGCTTTCCTTTACCCTTCATATCTTTGGGCGCTGAGAAATGGAGGGCTTGATCACGGGAGGATCTGATGATGCCCATCTAGACAAGCTTATCATGTTCACTTGTTAGGGATTCAATGAAGGCATTGAGTGAAGGCATCTTCCATCCAAGGGTAGTGAGATTCCCCGCACAGAATGTAGAGACAAACACCGAATAATCAGCTCCAATTTTGGAGAGTATGGCAAGGATGAGATGATCATCCTCCTTCTCTACCTTACATTGCTTCAATAGTAAGACAATGTGATTGAACTTTGTGAAAAAATAATTTAAGGTCTTGAAATTGGAAGGATGGAGAGACATCAACTTGTTTTCAAGCTGGTATACTCTCAAATCATCCTGTTTTCCATACAGGGTTTCCAATTTGTCCCAAATTTCCTTTGGAGTCTTCAATCTTGAGAGATGAAAAAGAAGATCCCGGGAAACAAAGAGGCACAAGAATCCGAATGCTTCATATTTCTTGTTCAAGAATCTAGCTTTGTATATCACAGAAGAAGGCTCTTCTTCAGTGTCCATAGTGACCCTATAGAGTCCTCTGGCACGTAGCTGGATCTCCATGTCTCCTTTCCATGAATGGAAATTGAACGGAGTCAAGAGTTCTACGGAAGAAGTCATTTAAAACTGCTAGAGCAAATGCTTTCACTTGTTAAAAATTGTAAATCACAACAAAAGGGGAACCATAAGGTTGAACAACCTGCACATTTTATGCTTTCATCACACCTAGCATAGTTGATCAATTATGCTTGACCAACAATTCCTTAACTTGGGGTATTAAGTGGTAAGCCTTGGCTTCTGGTGCAGTGCTGGATTTTTGAGCTTTTGCTATATTTTTCATGCAAGATCTATCAAAAACCATGTTTTTGAGAGATCTGATCTTCGTCCCGCTGTGAGCTCTGATACCATATTAATTTGTCACAGTGGTCTAGGGACTGAAAACACAGTCTCACAAAGAATTTAGACAATTAAGCATAAAATTGGTGAAATGGTGCTGCAATGGAAGCAAAAGCTCTGTATAATCAATGAATAATGAATAATACATTACAATGATCATTCAAGGTACATGAATTCCAAGACAATTTGGATTCCCAAGGAGGTCATTGGAATTGAATGAATGGGTGTAGTTTAACTGATTGTAAGACATAGTAACACACTTGGTTAACCAACTGATCAAGTGCAGATTGACTCAACTGAGTTAGCCTCCCCGAATGAAGGAGAAGGCTTAGTTGGACTCCTTGATTGAAGGAAGGCATGGGTGTGCTCATGCTAATGTCATAGTGTGTTCATCTAATGCCGATTAAGTCAATAAAACCTAGGATAGTGATTTAACAAGGTCAAATTAACCAAATTAAGTGTGCATGGTGGGTAAATGTATCCAACACTAAGTAAACCAAATACTTATCTATATAGAATCTCTCAACTGAGATCTGGTAGCCATGATCCAAAGCCCAACAACTCTCTATGTGCTTAATGGAAGCTCTTCTTGAGGGCTCAACACCTCCTCCAAGTGCCCACCAATGCTCAGGAACTTCCTTTTTGAACATCATAATACCTAGGGGTTATTCTCTTCACAGAGACCCCACTCTTGTTAGAGTCCCCTTACAGTGTGAATGTGTGCAGAAAGAAGTCTAATCATATGTATTACACCCTGAGCGTCCCCAGTGATGCATACCGGTTCCTAGCTGGCCAGGGGGTGAAGCTGTGTACCCTTGTACATCCTTCCAGAGGATCCATACATCCAAAACACATCCTTCCAGAGGATCCATACATCCAAAACACATCCTTCCAAGAAGCTATGTACCCCAATTGCATCAGTCTGAGAACTATGTACCTCAAGTACATCTATCCAAGGAGCTATGTATTCCAAACACATCCTTCCGAGAAGCTATGTACTCTAAGGGTGTAGTTTCATCGTATCACCTACGTCACATACCGACATGTAGTTCACATGATATGTTATCATAAAAATTTCAATCATAGATTCTCAAATCTATTTCATGCATGGATAAATTTCCAAATATCAATAACATTGATAGTCAAATCAAAATATGGATTCACAGTTCTGCTTCCTATATAAAACCATATTTTTTTGCAATCATGAGGCCATCCTCATATTGTTTGGCTTTTGCAAGGGGGATCACTCATCCCCTACTTACAAATACTTCCCAAAACCTAGACATTCACATACAACATGTCATCCTGACACCATTTTAGATCAAACAAGCAATCAATTTGCAATCAACAACAAAATTGAAAAACTGAAATTTAAAATCTATTTTGTTCAGAATCTAGATTTCAGTCATGAATGAGATCCTTCTCATAACACATGGTAGTTTCTTGCCTTAATTTCATTGGGTACAACCATACTGCTCTGTTCAGGTCATTCTACCTACAGTCTTCAGGAAGTTCTGATATGATTGTTCATACATAGGAGGGTTGTCTCCTCATGGATCTACAAGCTCACATGTAGGCCTCCTCAGCCCATACATAGACTCAAATTTACCTACAGGATATCCTTCAGTGAGCCTCCTGTAATATCCTGCAAGTTCCACAAAAGATTTTACATCTATCACTTTTCTTGGAGTAGGCCAACTCATAATGGCCTCAATCTCTTTAGGTTCTACAAATATTCCCTCATATGAGGTAATGTGACCCAAATAATGAATTCTATCTTCATAGAAGTCACATTTGCTCAACTTTTCATATTACTTATGCTCCCTGAGCAATTTCAAAATCAGCCTCAACTGTTCCACATGTTCTTCCTTATTCTTAGAATACATAAGAGTACCATCAAGGAAAATGAGAACAAACTTGTCCAAGTACCTACAGAAAACATTATTCTTGAGGCACATAAACGTAGTTGGTGCATTTGTGAAACCAAATGGTACCACTACAAACTCATAAGGTCCATACCTTGCTCTTAAGGTTGTCTTATGAACATATTCATCCTTGATTCTTACCTGATGGTGCCCAGACATCAAGTCACCCATGGAAAACGCCCTTGCTCCTCCAAAAAGGGTCATCAATCCTAGGAAAAGGATATTCTTTCTTCATTGTGACTTGGTTTATCTGTCTATGATCAATACACAACCAGAGTGTACCATCTTTCATTTTCACAACTAGAGTTGGTGCTCCCCAAGGAGACACACTTGGTCTAATGTACTTCCTCTCCAACAACTCTTGTAGCTGCATCTTCAGCTCAAGCATCTATGGTGTGCTCATCCTGTAGGGTGTATTGGACATTGGTGCTGCTCCTAGAACAATTTCAATTGTGAAATTAATGTCCCTATTTGGAGGAATCCCTATAATTTCATCAGAAAAAACATTCTGAATTCCTGCAACACATGAAATCCCTCCAACCTAGGAGTATCATTCCCACCTCCCTCCAAAACATGAGCTGCATACACTCTGCGACCTTTCCCACAGAATTGCTTTAGCTACATTGCTAAAGCCTGCCTTTCAGAGATCACTTTTGGAATTCCTTTAACCACCTTTAATTTTCCTTCTTTATCTAAGCACTCAAAAGTCTTGTTGTAACAATCACTCTTTGCTTTATGTGCTTCCAACCAATCCATTCCAATGAGTATATCATAGGAACCAAGTGGCAGGAAATTCAGACCTGCACAAGTGAATAACCCATCCATGACCAATGGACATTTCTTTACCCTCTCACCGACCTTCTTCTTGGTTCCAGTGTCTAGTTGGACTAACCATGATATTCTATGCTTTGAATTCTCCAAAGTGCACATCTCAGCAAGTCTAGGGGTGATATAACTATGAGTGGATCCAGGTTCAATCAAAATAGAAACAGTCTTCTCCGCCATCTCACCCTCAACTTCCACCACAATTAATTGATGGTCTGCCTAGTAGTCTTCTAATACTGCACAAATTTTAGGAATGGTCTCTACTTCCTGATCCATAGTTTCAACTCCTTGGGTGCTCTGTACTTGACCTTCATTCCTACTCCAAGGTGGACAATAATCAATCAGGGGGTCACCTCCACATTCCCAATCACCAAACACTCCTCTACCTCCTCGTTTTAGGTTTATTTAACAAGAGAACTGCGATCTCGAGTTACGGGAGGCATATATTCATATTCAGATTCATACTCATTCGCTGTATCACAGTAATCATCCTCATATTATTCAACTATCTGTTTACCCTGCCTCCTTCCTTCTTTCTCTTGTGTTGAAACACAAGGCCCAATTACTTACATGCAGTAAAGAACCATCCATGCTGTTAATATTTTTGGCGCTGACCTTCTTGGTTGGGACAAGACCAACTTTTCAATCTGCATGCTGACTCTGCAAAATGTGTTAAAGAAAACCATTATTAGACAATCTTAGTAATTCAAAAATCACTTACCAACTGCTCAATGTAGGTATAAATGGTCAATATCGTAGTAGAATCCATATCTACGGTCAAGGTGCATTTCACCAATGAAAGAACAAGACAGATAAAGGAATTTGATTTGCGAAATTAGAAATCTAATCATCTCGAAGGAGATTATGATCAACGGACGAGGTTGATCCACAAACAGATCAATGGCTGACAGTGATTCCGATGGGTGAACTAGCACGACTAAACAAACCTTTGATGTACATGAAATTTTTATCAAATCTGCCCCATCACTTTTGAAGTCCACCATTGATCTAGTGGGGACACTGATCCGACGATCAACAACAATTCCGCTGATTCAACTAGCAAGTTGTTTAACATTAGCTAGCGAGCACGAAATTCCTTTATACCATTGAGTTTAGCGTCGATTTTAAGTCCGCCTCTTTATTAAGTGATTCTAAGGGTATTTTGTCAGGTTGGCTAAGTTTAGCAATTCTGCTAAATAACACTCTTTCTTATTGTAGTTTTCTCTTTGCAACTAACTACCTTGGCCCATTTATACCAATGATGCAACCAGTAGCTCTGTTAAGCCACAAAATGGGTATTCTTATCTCATTCTAATGTTTCAACTTGGACCATTTAGGCTCTAGTGCTGCAAGCTTTTCTCTGATACCACAATGTAACGTCCCCATACCCCATAATGTGGAAAAATTAAAATTTTTACTTCAATAACCCTTGTTCTCCTTCGAACCACAAGGAATGGATGTTAACACACACTTCAACCCTCATTCTCAGGCTTAGAAACCACTATAACAGTTGTTACTCCCTTGACATATCCCTTACATGACCGAAAAAACCTTTTCTGCATTGAACAAACCTTTTCTGCACTGAACCTGTCCTTTCCGCATTTCCGCTTTGTGCCATTCTGACCTTGGAAATTAGGAGTCAAAAACTTAATGTGTGATGGAAACATTCAACCACTCTTCCACCTTCCGCCCTTTCGACCTCAGAAATTGGGAATCAGAAACTCAAAGGCTCGACGAAGTGAATTGTCAGCTTTCCGCCTTCCGCCTTCCGCACTTCCTCTTTCTACCCTTCTGACCTCAAAAATCAGTAACATAATATGCGAATGGAACATTTGAACACTCTTCCACCTTTCACATTCCGGACTTTCACTTTGCACCTTCCACACCTCGGGACTCTGAAATAAAAAAACTCAATGTGCGAAGGAACGTTCGACAACCTTTCTGCCTTTCGCACTTCTGCTTTCCACCTTTTGCACTTCAGAACTCAGAAATCAAAAATTCAATGTGCGAAGGAATGTTTGATGACCTTTCCACCTTCCTCCTTCCCCACTTCCGCTTTCTGCCTTCCACACTTTGGAACTCAAAAATTGGAAAAACCATGTGTGAAGGAACATTCGACGACCTTTCCACCCTCCTCTTTCCACACTTCCTCTTTCTGCCTTCCACACTTTGGAACTCAGAAATTGGAAACATAAGTCTCGATGGAGTCTTTCAACCACCATTACGCCTTTAGCCTTCCATACTTTGGAACTGGGAATCTAGAAAACTATCAAATGACGGAACATCTATCCTCATTCTGCATTCCGCCCTTCAGTATGGAACTCAGGAATCGGAAGGCCAAATATTTACCTTAACCTTTTTTTGGGATTTCCACCTTCCACAGGTGGATCCCAGAAGTCAGAATTCCCACATTCTACTTTGATAAAACTTCTTCTCCCGCCTCCCGCATTCCACCTTCTTCCTCCACTACGGAACTCAGAAATCGGGAGAACGACTTTCAACCTTAACCTTTTTCTGCACTTCTGACTTTCGCTTTCTGACCTTAGACTTCGGAAATCAGAAAACTCACTTCTTCTTAGATTTAAACTTCCTTTTCATGCCTCCTGCATTCCACCTTCCATTGCGGATCCTGGGGTGCAGAAACACCATAATATTCCTTGTCCAACTTTCCCTTTTTCGGTTTCTGCCTTCCTCCTTCCGCAAGTGGATTCCAAGGGGTGGAAACACTAAGTTAGATGCATTCTGACTCTATAACAAGATTCCATCCTCCATGGACTTAGGCAAAAATGCATAAATCATACAAGGCATGTACATAAGTAAAATGCAACGAACATAATAGAAGTAAACCTCTACCTAATCATCAACAAGCATTCAACATGAATATAGAATTTCATAGACAAATACATGGCATAAACAAGCATAACATAAATACTTATATTGATAATTAAGCTGTCCCGCAACTAGCTAGGTGAATGCAACGTTCCAGCCAACCATAGGCTAGTGTGTTCATTAATTTCTCAACACACTGCCACCCCCGAGTTGGGCATGATTTCCATAAGGAACTAGGGAAACAACAGGATTATACACAGCCAAACCAATGTGCACACACAGTCAAGCCAACCTTCAGTTGGGTTTATCAGACTTTCCAGCCAAGCCAACACCAAGTTGGGTTTATCAGGTTACAAGCTTACAACAAAAAAATGATGGGTTTATCATGCTTACTCAGCCAAGCCAACATACAATTGGGTTTATCATACTATTCACAGTCATGCCAACTTCCAAAATAGGGATCAACCAAGCCACATATGGGTTTATCAGGCACTTAGCCAAGCCATCATTCATAGTGGTTTTATCATACTGTCTAACCAAGGATTGCACATGGCCAAAACACAAAAAAACTCATCCAAGCCAACATATGGGTTTTTCAGGCTGCAGGTGTACAAGCCAAACAATGCTGGGTTCATTAGGCTTACTCAACCAAGCCAACATATAGTTGGGTTTATCATACTGTTCACAGTCAAGACAACTTCTAAAATAGGGATCAACTAAGCCACATATGGGTTTATTTGGCACTCAACCAAGCCATCATTTACAGTGGGTTTATCAGGTTTACATTCCCTCAGAAAAACAAGGATACCACTCCCATCTATACGCGGCTGAGGACGGTAAACAACAGGTGAAAAAACCCAAAAAAAAAATATGGTTCTGCAAGAAGGATGAATGCACAACGCACATGAACATAGAACATGACTCTCCCCAGCAGGATTCCCCCGAACAACACGAATGACCCCGACATTCAATGCGACTCAGGGATGAGGGAATGAGAATGAATTCCCACACAATTTTACTTGCTGCAAAAGCAAGAACACATCCTCCCAAGCTTCAAACCTGTAGACTTGCAGGCTTGCTCGGTTAATCCATCAGACTGCCATGCCTTTCTCTACCGAAGGCATTAAATACCTCATCGACTTCTGGAAGAAATTGATGATTGAGGACATAGGACATAAAAGGTAGCTGAGGATTCATGGGTTTCCCCATTGACATCTGGTCACACTCTATTGGCTCAGGAGTTTGACTAACTCCCCTCCATATCCCTTATGGAATCATGCCCCCATCTCTTTCACGTTGCAGTCCCATAGCTAGCTCTGCTATTTTATTAATTGCATATTACATGATATATATATATATACTATGCTTGACTTAGTACTATCACTATAGGTATCAACCTTGATGACCTATACAAAACACCAGATCAGTGACAGGGCCTTGGCCTTGAGCTCCATGCCCTGATCTCAATAATATATACATAATGTATAATTCAAATACCATCGGGTCAAAACCATGGGTATTACACCATGATCCATGTGCACGAGTGCGCTTTGGACAAAAAAAAATTGGTTCTCCTCTTTGGTGAAGGTGCACCCGTGTTGGTGCTCCTCTTTGGTGAAGGCAGAAAGGTTTTGGTGCTCCTCTTTAGGGAAGGTGCATTGATGTCGATGCTCCTCTTTAGTGAAGGCACACTGGTGTCAGTGCTCATCTTTAGTGAAGGCATATCGGTGCTTATCTTTGGTATAAGCACATTGATGCTTATTTATTATAGACGCATTGAAGCTTGGCTAGAAGCCACTATAAAAAACTTTGATAAAAAATCTATTAGAGCCTTCACTAAAACCTTTGTTATCTATTCTATAGGTTGTGGCTGAGGTATTTTTTACAATTTCCCCAAATCATGTGACACTAAAAACCTTCGCTGCAACCTCTGCGAGAAGGTGTTCTCCTTGTAGCGTTAGTTGCATAACATAAGTGAAAAATGTACAAGTGCAACTAATATATATTATAATGTATAGATATAATTTTTTTATCTTTACATAACTTATGTGTTAACAATCCCCAAGGGTTAGCTCAAGTGATTAAAATACAAATGTGAGATCTCTCCCCCCAAAGTTGGGAAGGTCATATGCTTGACTCTGTTGATCCCATTCGGGTTAGGATCCGTTATTAAGGTTGGAAATTTACCCCATTTACCATCCATGGATCACAAGGATGTACCCAATGGTTTTTCCATGATTCATTCCATCAAAAAACACATTTGTCAATGATTTTTTATAAAAAATAACTCATTTCATAATGGAAAAGTAGACATAAGGTTTATATAAGTCACAAATATTAAATCTCTAATAAGAGGAAAATACAATAGCTTAGTTAAAATAAAACCTTTATATCTCAATTGCAAATCCAAAGCTACATCCTCGAATATTAATTATCTTCATTATCCATATCGTTAGTGCCCAAAGTTGTGGGAATACAAGTATTCATGAACATTTTTTTACTCTAGGCATTTATGGAATAACAAGCTATATTTTCTCCTTTGAACTCTTCTAAAACATATGGATGAAAGAACACTTCGTTGCAATGATTGGGCTACTCAGTTTTACTCATTAAAATGTTAGTTGAACCAATTGAAAGGAGACATGTATCTTCATCTATCCTTGCATGGGATCTATTAAAGGCTTCAAACCACTTGCACTTGAATAGTATTGGCTTAAATGATTCACTATATTCTATTGTAATAATTTGTTGTATAATTCCCATAAATTCCATTTCACTATTAATAACATTCTTATGTGAAATATGTGCATAACTATTTTATAAAAACAAGAATGGCTAATTTTCATTTAAGAAAGTTGTTTTTACCTCACTGTCAACATAATAATCCAAAAAGTAAGGATCCACAATATATAGTTCAACATTTGTGCAAAAACTTGAAAAATTGCTACAAGAAAAACATTACTATCCTTCACAAAGAATGTCCAAGAGTTGTGGTAATATAGAGCCTATAAAGGGGACATAGAACCATACCTACTTTGCAAAACATAAAACGAATTTGATCATAATGAAAAACATGTTTGTTGTGTGCTTCCTCCTAGCCAACATGTGAGATTTGAATTCCTAATTCATGCCATCCATGTCCACATCTTCATGTTGATTAAAGGCTTCAAACCACTTGCAAGTGGTCCGCATTTTCCCATCTCATCTACTTTATCAAGTGGTCCACATTTTCCCTCTCATCTAATTGATGTGGTCCAAACAAGTGATGCACCCCACTAAGGAAGTCAACTTGGCATCTAGAAGAAAACATATTTGTAATTATTATAATATCATTTGTTACACTAATTTCTTAATATCATTACTCCAATAATTTAGTAACTCATTGACATTTCCAAATTAGCAACTCCTTGTCTTATTAAAGAAGGAGCAAATTCATTTGGAAGGGGTCGAAAGTTTAGGAACTTGAATAGAGACTAATTTTGTTGAAAGTTCTTGTGTAATGCTTTTCATGTGATTGGGCTAAGGTGGATCTATTGCTTCAAGTTGATGTTGGTAAACTACTCATAGCTCATATAATATTGTGATTATTTTATTTTCATGCAAGTAAAGAATCTTAGAGTGCTAGTAGCATCTAGGATTTAATAGAACATTTATCTTGAAAGAATATAATAGTTTGTCTTTCATTCCAATAGATTTTTTTTTATTCTTCCATGTAGATTTCAGTTTGATCTAATTGAAATATTGACTATTTGGATTTTTTTTATCTTCCTTGCGCTTAGTGTTTTAGCTAAATTAAATTGAAGCAATGCAAATTTGGAAAAACTCTTAATTATTATTTGTTGAAGATTGAGCATCTCCTCTTCAACTATTGGTTTGCTAATGTCGTCGTTATGAAACACATATGACTCAATAGCCCCTCACCATACTACTAAGGCACTTCTAAACACCTTATTTCCTCCACATGATGCTTATCACCTTCTTTGCTTACACATTTCACCATACATTTGATTATAAGACACGTGTTCTATTTTAGGATATCCCCCCCCCCTTTCTTCTTCATAATTTCTAGCTCATAAAAACTCATATTAACTCAAGAATAACTACTTCAGACCTGAAATCAATCATTCTAAGTTGTTGATTATAAATTTCTATCTTTTGGCTCATTATATATGGTGAAATTTTGTGCTTGTTCATTCTAACACTTTTTGCATATATGAAATTACTAACAAGTTTCCCTTTTATTTGAATGTTGTTATAATAGTGTAGTTATTATTTCTGAAGAAATTATGATTCACTGCATTCCCCTTTAAGTTATTAGCTACATGTAAGTCATTTTCAATGTTCAAATTTCTTCTTTTATTGTTGTTCATATATAGATTTCCACATTTAATAAAAAACAATTAAATAGATATGATTGATCTTAACGTTGTGAAAAAATTAAGCTCACTTAAGCTAATTTGCTTCACCTTTTTTTTCACATTCTTACTAATGTTGAGATATGCTTCATATAATCACACTGTTAATGATATTGATTACTAGCATTGTATAGTTCTTGGATCATGCAATTTTCATTAAGTAAAATCCATATCTTTATTTTGTTAGACCTGAAACTATATGCTTACTATTGCTAGCACACATACACAACACATCTTGTTCATTTCATATCAACATTGATTTATAATTGGACAAAAAATTGCCTTAAATGTATCATACTCTTATTTTGGTAAAGATGAATTTACGAAAACATTTCATGTTTGATATTGTTCTCGGCAAATTTGTTTTACTTCTTGTTCTAGTAGTGAGTAAATGTTGATGTTATTCTCTCGTGACATGGTTATTCAATGATGTTTGAGCAATATATGGCTTTTGGGATATCAATTTGAAATATTGTGGGTTAATTTTATACATGTTGCTTAAACTTTTATATTCACTTGTCATGATCCTTTAAATGTTTTTGGTTTCTACGCACATAAACACTAACCTTCCTAGGTTCACCTTGAACTTCACCAAGCTAGGGAATTTGCATATACTAAACCCTTGGTTTGTTTCCAAAGTGTTCTATTTTAATCCTTGCAATCCTAGAAAAACTCCCAACTAGACTAGTACTTGTGAAAGCTAGCACTTGCTGGTTAGTATTAAGGAAATTCTTTGGTTTTCCTTCTGGTAGTGATATGTTGGATTGGAGATTCCATAGTTTTTCCGAGTTAGCATTTGATGTTAATTAAGTTGTCATTGATGCCAACGATGCATGGTCATTGATTCCAACTGTTGAGTCTTGGCGCCCCTTGTGGATCTCGTGAGGGTTAGTGTTTAGTTTGTGGTTGTTTGTGCCAGAGGAGCCCTTTTGGCCTTTACCAAGCCCAAGATTGAAGCCATCGAAGGCCTATGGACATTGGAAAAATCCTTGGTTACCCATTGACTTTGTTGAGTACCTCGAAGTTCTATCTTGTTCCATGAACCCATGTTGATGGAATTGTTCACAATACCCTTGAAGAAGCCTTCTTGCATATGACGACCTTGATTGGAATCCTTGGATTGTTAAGAAAAAGAAGAAAATGGGAAAGAGCAACTCAATTGAAAAATTGTAGTTCAAGATGGATAAACTCTACTCCATTGAAGAACAAGAAGCATAAGATAGATCCATCAAAAGGCCAGTACAAGATCCAGGTCAATATGAAGGTAAGTCCCTTGAACACTCTGTTTGTAATGCTTTTAAGGAGATATGTTTATTAGGTATAGAAGATAAGAGCTATTATGAATTCATAGAATGTGATGAAAATATTTGTTCTATAAGAAATAGTAGTCTAGCTGATACTAAGGTTGAATTAGACAATGAACTTACTAATGATATTGTTGAAAGTCTTAGAAGGAATGTTATGAATATCTTAGAAGAAACATGAATTTTCCAAGCACGGAACCTGGCACTAAAAGATCAATTAGATAAATATGAGCAAGTAAAACAAGAGGAATATGACAAAGCCACAAAGGCTATCATGGAACTAAAACTCCAAGTCGAAGAAGCCACTAGAATTAAAGAAGAAACATCCATCTCCTTGAAATATGAACTTGAAAAGTCATCCACAGAAAATAAAAGGGAGTCAGAAGAAATTAACAGGCTCAGGAGACGGTTAGAAGATAAGGGGAAAAAATTGTCTCGCAAACTCCAAGACAAAGACAGTGAGATTAGTACCTTACTTGAAAAATTGCATAAGGAATGTACCTCCAGTCAGAAAGAAGTTCCAAGTAACAAAAGGGGAATTCATTTCAGTCATGAGATTGAAGAGAAAATAAGAAGAACACAAGAATTTGAAATCAAATCCTTGAAGATATAATTACGAAAGGTATGCCTGACGAATTTTTAATTTGAAAAGGAACTCTCATGACTCATAAAAGAAAATCAAATACTAAAAGGGCAACTACAAAAATCTCATGAGGAAGATCAAAACTGAAAAGGACAGATGTAAGATAGTATTGTTGATCTTAAAAGACAGATAGATGAAGTGAAGAGAATTGAAGAATACCTAACAAGACAACTTCAAGAAAAGATAGAAATTTGTCAAAGGCAAGAATTGAAGATCCTCTTTATAAAGGAAGACCTGGACAAAACAACTGCTTAGTTGAAGACAAACTCAAATATCAAGAAGAACACTGAAGAAAATAAAAGCTTCATAAAAAAAGAAGAAAAGGCTAACAGTAATACATGTACTCTTAGAATATCCCATAATCAGCAAGAATCAAGAGAAGCTACTGCTTAGAGATATCCTATAATTTTCCATGGTCATTGCTACAAGTGTAACAACTATGGTCACAAATCCATTCCTTGCATATCTCATGACAAAATCACGCCAAGAAGAAATAAATATATGTTTTCTGTTCAATGTTATAATTTTATCATTATGGTCATTTTGCAAAATAATACAGGATGCAGGGACAAGTTAAAGTTTGGAGAAGAAGGCAATTTCAATCGAATTTCATGAATAGTAATCAACCTACCAAATTATGGAGAAGAAAGTGAGTAGATTGCACCATAAATCAAGATATAAATGAAGAAGTTTTTGAGAAATATTGAATATCATTTTGAATATTATCAATCAGTGATATGAAGAGCTATGTACTTGACTATCAACAGTTCTGAAGAATTGAGATCAACGATCACACTTTTGTCAGTATCCTATAACATTGGGTTCCAGCAGTATCTGTGTGACATAATACAAGTCCATCAAAGTAGCATAGGGGGAGAAATATTTCTAAAGGAAGTTCTTGTTGCCATTAATGCAAACAGAAAGAAAAGTTGAAAAAGTAAGAGAAGTTGATGACACGGGGAGCAGTATTGTCAAAAATGTTCCCTTTGCCATTGATGCCAAAGGGGGAGAGAAGTTGTTAACTAGGGGAGTGTGTTTTGAAGAGGATTTATGGTGTTGTCATCACTGACAAATGGGGAGATTGTTGATTAAGTTTCCATTGATGTCAATGGTGCTTGGTCATTGATTCAAACTGTTGAGTCTTGGTTCCCCTTGTGGAGCCCTTGAGCGTTAGTGTTTAGTTTGTGGTTGTATGTGTCAGAGGATCCATTTTGAACTTGTCCAAGCCCAAGCTTGAAGCCCTTGGAGGACTATGGACATTGGCGAAATACCTGGTTACCGATTGAATTTGTTGAGTACCCCTAAGTTGTATCTTGGTCCCTAAACCCACATTGATGGAATTGGTCACAATACCCTTGAAGATTCCTTCTTGCATAGGATGACCTTGATTGGAATCCTTGGATTGTTAAGCAAGGTTGACATGATACCCTTGAAACATCTCTTTATCCTACAATATCGTTGAAGATGTCTTTATGTCCATAACCCTTGCACATGGTTGAATCACTCTTGTCATTCATGAAGTATGTTGTGAAGATACTCATTGCACAATAGATTTGAAAATGACTATTTAAGAACCCCCCACAAATTAAGAATGTAAATGACCCATACTGTGGTCATTTACCACGTTGAAGATGTCCCTATCACTTGGGAGAATACTCACTTCTTGGTAACTTGATGATAATGGTTACACATGGACAAAATGACCCACTTACATATGGTATGATGGACTTTGGCATTGTGGCTTGATGCCTTTGTTAATGATGACATGCTTCAAGAAATACATGATGAAAACTTTGCTTAATACTGATGCCATGATGATATATAGTAACCTTACATTTGAAGAAGTTCTTGGAACCCACAAAATATGTGGTTTGATAGTCCTTGGATCCACTACATGGTTGATAATGACTACATGCTTAATGATGACTACATCCTTGATGATGCCCTTTGTGGAGCTTGAATCCCATTGCACTTGGTTGTAAAATTTTTTGAACTCACACACATGGCACGTGGACCACTTGATGGACACCGTATTGGTTCATTATAATGATGATGCCCTTGTATCCTTGATGATAATGGCCACGATGATGATCTTGATGTGGGTCATGGAGCCCTTGGACATGGTAGTATGACTTTGATATCCTTGATGGTGACTTATGATGATAGAACCCACATAGCCCTCAAAGAATCCATCTTTCTTGATGATGATGAAGTCATATGATAATGAAACCCTTGTGCATGACCTTAAAATCCTTATAAATGCACAATTAGAAGAAAAACAAGGGTGAAATACCAAGTAATTGCAAATAATCCCATCATAGGGAGATAGTCCTTGTCAATCCATTTTCATTGATATGTGGAGTGTCTCCTAACTCTTCACAGTTGAAGAGATATGAATTTTTAAATTTAACAAGGCAATTTTATCCCATATTGTAAGTCGACCCAGCTGTCATAAAAATTACATATTAATTACAAGGTCAGCCATGTTAAATTCCTCCACGTGAATGTGTGTGTGTGTGTGTGTATATATATATATTTCCACTCTTAAATACCAAGTTTGAAGTTAAAGTTCACTCTCTTTGAAATTCGGGTAGATAGAGGACAACCATAGTCAAGAAGCAAGTTTTTTTAAGTCTTTCTTTGATCTTGGGTTTAAAGATTGTACAATGGAAGCCGCAGTAAATGATCTCTGTCTGATTTTCAGGTATCAAGGTGTATGA
This sequence comes from Pseudotsuga menziesii, assembly GCA_001517045.1. Lineage (NCBI taxonomy): Eukaryota > Viridiplantae > Streptophyta > Pinopsida > Pinales > Pinaceae > Pseudotsuga > Pseudotsuga menziesii. The sequence continues at coordinate 60,292 of LPNX010836665.1, read as the reverse complement.
AGAATAGCAGATCCACAACAATAGTATACACAACAACAAAAGCAATTGAAGTTTTTATTTTATTTTATGGCAGCCACAATAGATAACAGTCTTGAAGTAATTCTTTTACACAACGATGAAGTGATTCTTATGCACAGTGAAGAAGTGATCTCAGTCCTAGTCCAAGTGTAATAGTATTTCCTAAAGTCTGAAGCTAATCTTTTGAGACATTTGTTGGATCGAAGTAATTAGCAATGAAAAATGTAAGTGTGCCATCGGAGTTCTGATTTGACAACTCAAACATACAAAAATTGCTAAGTATCTAATAAGAACAAACAAATGTATAAGAACAGTTGGAGTTGATCACAACTTGATCCCAGCAGTTGCAATTAGGATAAGGATGGCTCTAAGAAAATAAAGGTATCCAAAGCCACTTAGTGGTGATAGTTGAAGGTTCTCACGAGGAATTCAAGCACTCACAAAACACCTTTTTGTAGCTATAGTGGAGTGGTTCTTCTTTGATCTCTGATCCATCTCAGTACATATCTCGTGGAAGGAAACTGTAGCATTTAAAGAAGATATCTCCACCAATCCCTAAAGGTAGGAAGTTGAACTTCAAGAATCATACATTGCTTGAGCTTTGATCTTTGTAAAGACACTTGAAACATGCAACTCTATGTTTTGAAGATTGAGGCAAGATTTTGAGGTGGATCTTTGTAGAAGCAAGTAGTATGTTGTAAGGGATGGTCTGACCTTGAAAGTATCCTTTCAAGCACTCAAGTTGAAGTCATCATGTTTGGTTTAAAAATCCTGATTCAAGTAAGTGTATTATCTTGTAGAATTCTTGTGTTAGAATACAATACAATTGAATGTGCAGGGGTTTGAGGACACCTTAAAATATTGGTTGGATAAATTGGGAGCAAGGTTAGGTCCTAATGACACTTGTTGATCAACCCTTCCGACTGTATGATTAAGTTGAGATTTGACTTGTTTGTATATGAAGAATTGGTGGACTTGATAACACTTGTTGATAAAAGTTATTATAAGCAAATCCTTGATGTCTTGGTATGACCAGACCGCTTGATGATTGGAATGAACATTAAATGAGCAGATCTTTGATCATTGGCATATTCAATATACGAGCATACCGCTTTGTGTCTTGACATGATGTGTATAAGCAGATTGGCTAGTTGTTTGAAGAGGATAAGAGCAGTGTAATTGATTCAGTTGAGCAGTTTATATGAGTAGATGCTTTGGCTCAGATTGGCTGAGTTGTATGAGTAGTTAGTTTGACTCAAGTGGACCGAGTTTGGTGTGCAATTCGTTATCCTCAGATTGAATGAGTTGAATGATGTGAATACCAGATTGATTGGTACAACTTGATTGGAAAGGTTGATGATATAGGTTAATGTGGAGTGTGGTACAAGTGTGGTGCAGTGGTCAGTTGATGAGAAGTGGTCAGATGATGAGAAGTGGTTAGTAGTGACAGTTGTTGTGTAGTGTGGTTCAGATGTTGGTTAGCAGGTCTACAGGATCAATGCGGTTGTGAGTCAGCAGTTTCTATCTTCATATCAGGGTGGCAAGATGGGGAAAGAAAATCTAGGGAGCTAGGGCTTCCTTCAGGTTGTAGCCTCTAAATCAGGGGGTTGTAGCCTCCTTCCAGTTGTAGCTGGAGAAGTCATTGTAAGAAGGGGGTTGTTGCCTCCTTCCAGTTGTTGCTGGAAAACTATTATTATAAAGGCTTCTATGTTTGCCCCCCATGACTTGGGTTTCCATGTAAAAATCATGTGTACTATGTTTTGCTATGCTTCTTATGTGATAATGATATGATGATATATAATTGTAATGATATATAATGATAATAACATACTCTGCATAATATTGAATAAGTTGTTGATGATTGTTAACCTTGAAAAAGTAACAAAAGCTATATACAATGTTCACCCCCCCTTTCGGTGTGCTTGGTGTGTCCAACAACTAATTTACCTTGCGATCATTTGACTGCTAGGTTGTGCAACAATAGTACCAATACATGCCAACTAGTCTCAAGTGCTAGGGAATATCATCAATACTCAATCTAAGTGCTAGACCATGAGAAATGTCTATCGCAGTAGCTCCAGGGAGCCCACCAATGCATGGCTAGCAAAAATACCATCAACGAGCTTTAATTAATTATCCCATTCATCTTCAACTTGCCACAATGTGGCCATAATTAATCCCTTATTACATGTTAGACCCCTAAGACAAGGCGCATTTCCTAAATGAGGTGAGGTTGACGAAATGAATGTGGTACTAGGGAGAACGTGCTCCCCAATAGATCATTATAGAAATGCGAGTATTATGTCTTTCCCTTACCTTTCAATAGAAATGTGATTATTAGGTCTATCCATTACCTTTCAAGAGCTAGGGATCAAATTATTTTCTTCCACATGTGCCTTTGAAGGGAGTGTTTGTTTGTTGAGTTACCCTTGCACTTCTCTTTTGGAATCCCTTTATTTATTTATTTTATCATTAGCCTTTTTTTGGCTTAGTCCCTTTGCTTTAGATTTGGATTTGATCTCTCAAGACATAGAGAACCTAGTTTTTTTTTCAAGGGGGTACTGCCCACATATATAACATTTACAATTTAGCTACTTAAACTAAGAGCACTTTGACTCTTTTATTTGACTTATGCATTCATACATGGGAATAATATAGAGACCTTGGAACATAACATACGATAAATCAATTATGATATGGGGAATGGTGAAAATGGGTGAAAAAGATAATGTAATGACCACATGAAAAACAGTTAGGTAAACATTGTGAAATGAAATAAAATGAGTGTTACGCCTACCTAAATCCCTAGGGATACATCCTGACTCACAAGGTGACATGATGGTCTAAGGGAAATTATGACCATGCCATGATACATCTTTAGCCATGAAACAACAATTTAAAATACATTAGTCACTATACCCTACAACAATGACCCCTCATGGTCATGTCCCACATAGATGAATGCAATCCCCATATGTCAACAAGTGTAGCATATGTCATAAAACTGGTATCAACTGAAAAGTCCCCATCAATATCTGGAACATAATTGGTGATCTAAGCAAGTTGAAAGTGTCTTTGGAAAACACCCATTGGAAAACCATAGATCTTGTTTGTGGAACTCATAAATGTGATCAAAATCACAAAGACAATGATCATCAAGTCACCCCTACGTGTCAAGGGGTAACACCACTCAAGACAATATTCTTGTGGCCAAGTGGGTAGTGAAATGTTGAGAGGGTCTACCCTTTCGTAGGCCTTGTTTAAGCATCTTATGATCACTGCTCAACATACACAAAGAGTGTGTGGGTTTTTTGGTGTTATGTGATATTATTTCCTCCCTTGACTGACTTGTTTAATCTTTCAGGCTCATTCATCTTCAAGAGCATATGATCAACTTGAAAAACCATTTCAAATTTTGGTTTGTTGGAATTGGGAGGGAAACATGGTAGATTGAGATTTATCATGCTACCCCATTTGGAGCTAGAAGATGCAAGGATGATGTGTTGCAAAGATCTCTCACTTTCAAGCACGCAGGTTATGCAAGAAGGGCATTTTCTTTTGAATATTTTGGGACGTAGCCACTTATTCCTCGAAGGGTTAGCACTCTCTAGTTCAAGAGTATGCATTGATTGCTTTTTATTTACCATCACTTATGGTGGTTTGAGGATTCATCCCAAATCCTGCTATATTCAAAATGAATCCCAATTCTTTTTGGAGGAATTGGGGATGGAATTTTGGTATCCCCGCTTTAACAATGTCACTCTCATTGATTGTATTTGATACCGCATCATCATTATCCAATATCTCTGGTTCTCAATGCAAGATGGGTTTCCATTGATCAAGAGGAAGATGGGCATTCAAAATTCAGTGTTTGGTCTATTCAACTTTCTTATACATTGAGAGGTTTTTTTTCCTGATTGAGGGTGTATCAAGGGATCCCATCCAAGGCTCATCTAGCCAAGAGTGGACCCTTTGATGGCCTTTTGCTTGTTTGTCATTACTCGAAACTGCTGGAACTATATGCAATGCCAATATTAAGTGTTGCTTCATGGCAAAGTTCATTGGCATGCTACTTTGTCCGATGATTGCCAATCTCTAGTTAGTTATTCCTTCACTAGGATCTAGCAGTGTTTGAAAGTTTGTGCTTTATCATTATCTAGAATGTCAGGTGTAAATCTATTTTTGAAAATGAGGTTAGCTCAATATTTGATTTTTGTTATATGAGGTGTGAGAGGCTATGCTATCAACTTTTGGATAAGGATGTTCTATTGATAAAAGATGCCCAATCTCTAGAGCCCATATCATATTTTTATTTTATTTCAGTTTTAGTTGCATTACAGAAAAAAAAAGGTTATGAATTCCACCATGTATACCTTTACTCTTCCTCTTTTTATTTTATTGATTNATATATATATATATATATATAGAGAGAGAGAGAGAGAGAGAGAGAGAGAGAGAGAGAGAGAGAGATAACATATATATGTTTTTGATCCCTCAAGGATTAGCAGTGCAAAGGGAAATTGATTTAAAATACAAATATGCATGACCGGTATAAGTATCCACCATATAAAATGCTTTCTTATACATTGAGAGGTTTTTTCTGATTGATGGTGTATAAGGGATCACATGAGAGAGATCATATATATGTTTTTTTATCTCTCAAGGGTTTGCGGTGCAAAGGGAATCGATTTAAAATACAAATATGCATGACCTGTATAAGTATCCACCATATAAAATGCTTTCTTATACATCGAGAGGGGTTTTTTTTTTAATTAATTAATTAATTTATTTTTTTCTCTGATTGATGGTGTATGAAGGGATCACATCCAAGGCTCATTTGGTCGAGAGTGGGCCCTTTGATGGCCTTTTGCATCGAAGGCTCATTTGGCCGAGAGTGGGCCCTTTGAGAGCCTTTGGCCTTTTGTTATTGTTCGAAACTGCTGGAAGTATATGTAATGTCAATATTAAGTGTTGCTTCAAGGAAAAGTTCATTGGCATGCTACTTTGTTTGGTGATTGCCAATCTCTAGCTTGTTTTTCCTTCACTAGGATCTAGTAGTGCTTGAAGGTTTGTGCTTTATCATTATCTAGAATGTTAGGTGTAAATCTATTTTTGAGAATGAGGTTAGCTCAATATCTGCTTTTTGTTATATTTGGTGTGAGAGGTTATGCTATCAAGTTTTGGCTAAGGATGCTCTATTGATCAAAGTTTCCCAATTTCTAGAGCCCATAGCATATTTTGATTCTATTTCAGGTTTAGTTGCATTACAAAAAAAAGTTATGAACTCCACTTTTATTCTAATCTATTTTTGAGAATGAGGTTAGCTTAATATCTGCTTTTTGTTATATTTGATGTGAGAGGTTATGCTATCAACTTCTGCTTTCTGTTATATTTGGTGTGAGAGGTTATGCTATCAAATTTTGGCGAAGGATGCGAAGAATTAAATTAGGAAACCAATTGTATTTAATTTACTTTTCCTAAGTTTACTTTGGAAAATAAATTTAAGTGATCTAAATTAACTTTACTGAACCACTAGTTAAAGTGAAAGTGAAATTAGGGTTTTTGCTTTACCACTAGTTAAAGTGAAAATGAAATTAGGGTTTTTGCTTTACCACTAGTTAAAGTGAAAATGAAATTAGGGTTTTTGCTTTACCTAAAGTTATAAAAGAGAGATCAATTGGTGGAGAGAACACACACACCTGTATTCCGACAGAGACAAGATACTGACAGGGAGAGAAAGTCAGACAGAGGATTTCGTTGAGAAGACAAAGGAGTGAGCAATAGGATCATCGAGATTTGTACATCTAGGTCGTACACTCACACAGGAGGGTGTTGAGGTTTACCTGGGATTTGCTAAGTGATTCTGCCGGGTACTGCATTCACTAGGTTTGGGTGAATTCGCAGTGATTGTAAAAGTTCCATATTTTTTCATAATAAAATATATATTTGATTGCTGCACCGTTTTTCCCATCTTGGGTTTTTTCGAGGGTTTCCATACCCAAAATAATAGTGTCAATATTGTGATGTGATGTTGTGAGTTATTTCTCAGTTTTATATTCCGCTGCATACTGTAAAAGATATTCATGTGTGGTTATCAGTTGATATTTTACATGCACTGTTTAGCCCTAGTTGAATATTAAAGGAAATTTTATATGGTATCAGAGCTCTGGTGAGCTAAAGCTGAGAGATTTGCAGCAACAGTGATAGATCAGGGGAAAATCTATAGGAAGACACAAACCTAGACTTCCAAATCTAGGGTTTGATAGGTACACTTCAATATGGCCTTGTAGTTGAGAGTTGAGGATAGACTCCAGGGTGCTCAGAACTTTCCTACATGGAAAGAGAGGATCACAAGGATCCTAGACGTCAGTTATGCTGAGGAGCACATTGACTCCACAAAAGTTGCACCCACAGATCCGACAGATCTGATATCCTGGAAGAAGATTGATTCCAGAGCCATGCTGATTATCATGGATGGAGTGAAGGACCATATAGTCGTTCACCTTTCTGGAGATGTGTAAGACCGCATTGGAGATGTGTAAGGCTTTGGAAAGTCTATACCAGAGCAAGAACACGAACCAGAGGACGGTGTTGCAAGAGAGGACGACAAGATGACCAAGGGAGAAGGAGTGGTGCATTATCTCACGAGGCTCACACAGATCAGGGATGAGCTTGGAGCTGTTGGATCTAAGACTGATGATGAGGAGCTAATTCGGATAGCCCTCAATGGCTTCTCTAAGCCATGGGACACCTTTTTCAAAGGTGTTGTGGCTAGGGAGAAGCTCCCTGATTAGTAGAGACTATGGGATGACTTTGTGTAGGAGGAGACCCGCATGGGTCAAGGATCAAGCTCATCCAACAGTGCCCCACAGATTGTGGACGAGGAGGCTCTAGCCCTTACAGGGAAGAGCAAGGGGAAGGTAAAGAGGAAGAAGGATGGTAAGAAGAACCTTGACGTATCAAAGGTCAAGTGTTTTAACTGCCACAAGTAGGGACACTTTGCCTCCTAGTGCCCAGACAGGAAGAAGAAGAGTAACATTCAGATGACTGGATCTGCACAGGTGGATGAGTTCAACAGGGACTTCAATGAGGATTTTTGCTTGATAGCTTGCATGGCAAGCACCACAGGGAGCAACATATGATACATTGACAGTGGAGCATCTAGTCACATGACTGGGTAGAAGAGATTATTCAGAGACTTGCATGAGGGTGGAACAGGGATCCACGTTGAGCTGGGTGATGATGCGTGGTATCAGGCGTAGGGAGTTGGCACTATTTCATTTGAGAGGTAGTCTGGCAAACCCCTCAGTTTTGCTGATGTGTTATATGTTCCAGGACTAACCAAGAATCTTATATCAGTCTCCACTTTGGAAGACAAAGGGGTATCAGGTGAATTTTCGTGACCATAGAGTGTATATCAAGCCCAAGGGGTCTGATAGAAGCTTGGATCGGATGATTGGCAAAAGGAGCGTGAAAGTGTACAGATTACACTTTGAGCCTGCAAAGGCTCTATTCAGCAGCAACAACAATAGTCAGGGTGAGTTGTGGCATAGGAGGATGGCACACTTACACCATGGAGCACTGAAGCATTTGAGACAGGCAGTCATTGGAGTTCCTCAGGTACAGGAGCAAAAGCATAACCACTGCAAGGGTTGTGCTTTGGGGAAGAACATTAGGAAGCCTTTCCTATAGAGTGAACACAAGTCTAAGGAGCCTTGGACTTGGTGCATTCGGATGTATGTGGACGTATGAGTGTACATTCGTTTAGTGGTTACAGTTACTGCGTAACCTTCATTGATGACTATTCCAGGAAAACCTGGATCTATTTCCTGAAGGTCAAGTCAAAGGTCTTTGAGAGGTTCCGAGAGTTCAAGACTCTTTTGGAGAACCAAATAGGAAAGAAGATTCAGGTGTTGAGGACAGGAAATGGGGGTGAATACACTTCCAATGAGGTAATGGAGTATTGTTCGGCTGAGGGGATCAAGAAGGAGCACAGTGTGCCCCATACCCCACAACAGAATGGAGTTGCAGAGCGGAAGAACATGACAATGGTTGGAGCAGCCCAGGCCATGCTATTTGATCAGGGATTACCACTATTCCTCTGGGCCGAGGCATATAGGATTGCGGTATACATTCAGAACAGGTGTCCCCACACAGCCTTGGGGAGGAAGACATTGGAGGAGGTCTTCACAGGCACTAGGCTAGATGTGAGTCACATTCACATATTTGGCAGTGTCTGCTATTGTCATGTTCATGCTGACAATAGGAAGAAGCTGGAACCTTCTGGAGAGAAGGGGTTACTTGTTGGTTACAACGAGATTTCGAAGACATATGGAGTTTACATTCCTACTTGTAAGAGGATCATTGTGAGCAGGGATGTCCAGTTCGATGAGGACAGGGCCTTGCGGAGATCTCTGGACTTACCAGTAGAGCAGCAGCCAGCACAGGAGTCGAGAGTCAAGTTGGAGGAGCCAAATGTACAGGTACATGTACAGACACAGAGCATAGGTTCTAGTTTTTAGAGGGAGTCAAGTGTGTTGATGTAATTGTAACTTCGGAATGTATTCACTTGTATTTCTTATGTATTGTAACCCGATTTTTATTCTAGGATGTACTTGAGTCATGTCATGCCCCGATGTTCCAATCGAGAGGTTCTATAATGTAAACAAGTCAAGTCAAGTCATTGTGGGTAACCCTCCTATTGATCAAGGGTTAAAGTCCCCGCAGTTCCGGGGCACTAGGGTTATTAGACTCTCCTAGAGAAGTCGGCCCTAGTAGGGTTTAGTCAAGTCGGGAATTAGTATAAATAGAGAGCTAGCCTCTCTATTTATCACACATTCACTCACACTCAGTTGTAGCGCATAGCTGAGGAAGAAGAAGACACTAGGGCTAGGAAAAAAGAGGTTACCGCTGTTGGGAGATCATCTTACTATTTTGGGGTCTTACTTTTGGTGTTGATTCTATCTCTGAGGAAGTTGCGGGGTCTTCTCCATTTATGGTTTCCCCGAGGAAAAACACTGTGTTCATTGTCTCTTGTGTTTGATCGCTGTGCTTGTTATTCTCTCAGTTAAAGATCATAATGTAATGCTAGCTTAATGTTAAAAATCTAACATGGTATCAGAGCTTACCTGAGAAGAAGACACTATGCAGCTGCGGGAACTAGGGCTTCCTACTTTGTGGATCTCTCTCCACAGATTTTCAGCAAAATAAGGTTGGAATAACTCTCCTCCCTAGGGCGCATCTTTTTGTCAAAGCAGAATCCAATTCTAAGGTTTTTCAGTTTTGGACCCAACACTACTGCCAAAAATTAGGGCTTTCCACAGAAGTGGAATTTTTTAGTGAGCCCAGGCCTGGATTGATCTCCTCCTCAAAATCGAAGTTTAGAGATCAAGATCAAAGAATTTGGTTGGACTGAACTCCGAAAAAGCAAAACCCTAATCTACTCCTGAACCATCACTATAGAATTTTAGCTCCAAATCCAGATCCAACATCTTGACTTGGTAAGATTTAAATTTTTTGTATTTCCATTCGAGATTCTCAGTTAAGATGTCTCATCATACCAAGCTTGATGAAAAGCTTGAGGGAGATGATAACTTTCGAGCCTGGAAGTATAGAATCTCCCTGGTCTTGGAAGAAAATGAGTTGGACTCCTACATCAATGAGGAGGTTCCAGTACCAGAGGGAGATGAGGCTAAGGCCTTACACAAGAAGAAGTTGGTTATGGAAAAGAGGATTATTGCTGATTCAATCAAGGATCACCTAATACCACATGTGTCCTCCCTAAAGACACCTAAATCTATGTTTGATGCCCTAACCAAATTGTTTGAAGGGAAGAACATAAACCAGAAGATGACTCTGAGAAACCAACTGAAGAATGTAAAGATCCAGAATGCAGAGACCATCCAGTATTACTTTACAAGGGTCTCTCAGATCACAGAATAGCTAGAAGCAGTAGATGAAGAAGTAGAAAATGCAGAGATTGTAATGACCACCTTGAATGGTCTCCCTAGATCATGGGACTCCTTTATTCAAGGAATCTGTGCCAGAAAGAAGTTAGTTAAGTTCAACAGACTATGGGAAGAATGCTCTCAAGAAGAAGCTCGAATAGCAGCTCGAGAAGAAAATATAGGAAGTGAAGATCAAGATCTCACGGTACACTCCAAGAAAACCAGAAGAAGTTCTCATCACCCTAGAGGTAAGCATTCTCATCAAAGAGATATCACTAGAAAAGACTTATATAAATTAAGATGCTATACATGTGATGAAAGAGGACACTTTGCTAAAGACTGTCCTAGAAACAAGATTAACTCCCATAAGAAGAAGGGAAACAAGAGAAGACATCATGCTCATGTTGCAGAGGATGATGAACCCTCTACAAAGAGAACCATATATGAAATTGAAGATTCATTAAGTGATGAAGAATATGTTTTGATTTCCGCCCTCACGGGAAACATAACTCACGAAAGCAATGATTGGCTTATAGATAGTGGGGCTTCCAAACATATGACATGATTCAAGGAATCCTTGGTAAAACTATCTGAACACGACTCACCTCAGAAGGTGAAACTTGGGGATGACTACCAGTATCCAATAAAAGGTAGTGGGGAATCCTCCTATAAGCTAGACTCTGGAAAGTCGATGATGATGAAAGACGTATAAGCTAGACTCTGGAAATTCAATGATGAACAATCCTTGGTCCATGACACAGTAGAGCCAAATGAACTTTGGCATAGAAGGCTTGCACAAGTGCATTATAGAGCACGACCACTTGCAAGCAAAGCTGTTGAAGGTCTTCTAGAAATTCAAGGAAAACATGACGGAGTCTGCAAAGGATGTGCGAAAGGAAATAACACAAAGAAGACATTTCCAAGTAGTGAGAGAAAAGCAAAAGGAATCTTGGAAATCATCCACTCCGATGTATGCGGTCCAATGTCATCAAGTTCACTAAGCGGGTATGTATACTATGTTTCTTTTATTGATGATTTTTCTAGGAAGACATGGATTTACTTCATGAAGAACAAAGATGAAGTATTCAGCAAGTTCAAGGAATTCAAAGCCATGATCGAGAACCACACTGAAAAGAAAATCAAGACCTTTCGATCAGATAATGGCGAAGAATTCACATCGAATGAATTCAAAGAGTTATGCAAAGGCTCAGAGATTAAGAGGGAGTTATCCAATCCATATAATCTGCAACAGAATGGGATTGCAGAAAGGAAGAATAGAACTATCATGGAAGCTGCAAGAGCAATGCTTCATGATCAAGATCTTCCCATGCATCTATGGGCAGAAGCTGCCAGAACATCGGTGTATGTACAAAACCGTACTCCACACAGAGTACTCGAGAACAAGACACCTGAAGAAGTATTTTCCGGCAAGAAACCAGAAGTTAGCCATCTCAAAATATTTGGCTGTCCAGTGTACATATACATTCCAAAAGAGAAGAGGACAAAATTAGATCCTTCAGAAAAGAAGGGTATATTTGTGGGATACTCTAAAAGCTCGAAGGCTTACAAAATATACTTCCCAGGATTCAAGAAGATTGACATCAGCAGGGATGTGACATTTGATGAAGACACAACTTACAACAAATCTAGAAAAAGACTTGTTGAAGTTCCTGAAGAATCGGAAGCACCCAGAATTCATAACACAACCATGAACGAAGAAACTCAAGAAGAAGATCGAGAATTTGAAGAACCTCAAGAACTTGTAGATCCACCTTAGGAAAAGAATCCTCATAAGAGGAAACTTTCTTCGGTACGAGAATCTATCCAAGGTGCGGAAAGATATGGGGCTCCAGAAGAAAATCACAGAGAAAGAAAGAGGACCAGATCCTGCTTCGGATATGTAGCGTTATTATGTGATTTCATCGATAAAGAACCTTCCAATTATGAAGAAGCGGCAGAACGGAAATAATGGAAGGATGCTATGATCGAAGAGCATCAATAGATCATGAAGAACGATGTTTGGGATGTTGTCCCAAGAACAAAACGGAAGTCTGTCATAACTTCCAAATGGATCTACAAGATCAAGATGTTGCAGATAGTAGTATTGAAAAATATAAAGCAAGATTTGTTGCTCGTGGTTTCTCCTAGAAAGAAGGAATAGATTATGAAGAAACTTTTGCACCTGTAGCCAGATACACTTCCATTAGATCAGTACTTGCTCTGGCTGTAGTGATGAAATGGAAGATACACCAAATGGATGTCAAGACTGCTTTCTTGAATGGTGTATTAGAAAAGGAAGTGTATGTGGAGCAGCCACTCGGTTTTGAGACACATGATAGGGAGTCTCATGTGTGTAGATTGAAGAAAGCCCTGTACGGTTTGAAACAGGCACCTAGGACATGGTATGACAGAATTGACAGCTTTCTATCTAGTTTGGGCTTTACCAAAAGTAAAACAGATTCCAACCTTTACTACAAGGTTGAAGATGGCAACCCAGTGATGCTCCTACTGTATGTAGATGATCTGTTTGTAATAGGTATGGATGGGTTGATTGCTGATACGAAGAGGAAGCTTGCTGCCGAGTTCGAAATGAAAGACTTGGGTATGATGCATTATTTTCTAGGCATGGAGTTGTGGCAAAATGAGGATGGAATCTCCCTCGGACAAGGGAAGTATGCAGTAGAGATCCTGAAGAGATTCGGGATGATGGACTGCAAGGCCATGACCACACCTATGGCATCGAACCTGAAGCTATTGAGTGATGCTTCATCAGAAGCGGTTGATGCTACGATGTATCATCAGATGATTGGGTCCTTGATGTACCTGATGAACACAAGACCAGATATCTACTTTGCTGTGAACCCCTTGAGCCAGTTTCTGACAGATCTGAGACATGTTCACTTGATTGCTGCAAAGCATATTCTGAGATACCTGAGGGGTATAGTTGATTATGGGCTCAAGTATGAGGCGAATCAGAAGATTAACCTGGAGGGTTATGTTGATTCAGATTGAGCAAGCAGTGCCAACGATAGGAAGAGCACTTCAGGGTGTTGCTTCAGTATGGGATCAGGTGTGATCTCTTGGTTTAGTAGGAAGCAATCCTGTGTGGCACTGAGTACAGCTGAAGTAGAGTATGTCACAGCTTGTTCAACTAGTTGTGAGGCAGTATGGCTAAGGAAGCTACTGTCAGATTTATTTGATCTCCAGATGGATGCTACTTGTATATATTGCAACAACCAGAGCTGTGTGAAGTTGTCGGAGAACCCGGTGTTCCATGACAAGTCGAAGCATATCGAGATCAAGTATCACTATATTAGGGATATGGTGCAGAGAGGAGCAGTGAAGCTCCAGTATGTTGTGACAGACGAACAAATAGCTGATGTGTTGACAAAGCCATTAGCCAGAGTGAAGTTTGAGTACTTCAGGGAGAAACTTGGTGTTCTCCAGATCGAGGTTCCTTCCAAGGGGAAGTGATGAGTCCGTGAGCCATTCTGACATGGTGAGATGATTGTTTCCTTCCATGGTCAGATGTAAGGGCTGAGCCATTCTGTCATGGTGAGAGGTTTGGTTCCTTCCATGTCAGATGTGAGTGCTGAGCCATTCTGATGTGACTGTAGGATTGGTTCCTACATGATCAGATATAAGGGCTATTGCCATTCTTGGAATGGAGGTGCCTGGTCAGTTACTAGGAATACTTGGTCTAGGATTGAGGACCATTCTGATCTGACTGTGGGATGTGTTCCCACATGATCAGATATGAGTGCATGGCCATTTTGATGTGATTGAGGGATGTGTTCCCACTAGACCAGATATAAGAGATGATGCCATTCTCTAGGAGAATGCAGGCACTTGGTCAGTTACCAGGAATCCTCAACCTAGGGTTGAGAGCCCTTCTGACATGGCTGCGGGATGTGTTCCTCCCATGGTCAGATGTAAGTGCAGATCCCTTCTGACATGGTTGCGGGATGTGTTCCCCCCATGGTCAGACGTAAGTGCAGAGCCTTTCTGATAGGGTTATGGGATGTGCTCCCATATGGTTAGATGTGAGTGCTGGGCGTGCCTTTTTGACATGGTGTTGGATGTGTTCCTCTCATGGTCAGTTGTAAGTCTTGGGTGGGCCAGTCTGACTTGGTGTCAGATATAAGCGCCGAAGAAGACTTACATGGAGGCTAGGCCTACAACCAGCATGAAAAAGGGTTGGCTCTGTAGAACTTCCTATGATGAGAAGAATCATGAGATAGCACCCGTGATGATGATCCGGTGATGATGATCCAACAATGATGATCCAGATCAAGTGATGATCCAGATCCAGAGATGATGCTCCTGTGATGATCCAGATCGAGTGATGATCTAGATCCAGTGATGATGATCTAGATCTGAAGATGAAGATGACTTGAAGATGAAGATGACTTGAAGATGACGAGGACTCGAGGATGATCCAGACGATACAGAGAAGAAGACTTATGCTGATAAATTGTGTCAAGAGAATACCTTCCTAGTTAAGAGGGAGTGTTGATGTAATTGTAACTTCGGAATGTATTCACTTGTATTTCTTATGTATTGTAACCCGATGTTTATTCCGGGATGTACTTGAGTCATGTCATGCCCCGATGTTCCTATCGGGAGGTTCTATAATGTAAACAAGTCATGTCAAGTCATTGTGGGTAACCCTCCTATTGATCAAGGGTTAAAGTCCCCGTAGTTCCGGGGCACTAGGGTTATTAGACTCTCCTAGAGAAGTCAACCCTAGTAGGGTTTAGTCAAGCTGGGAATTAGTATAAATATAGAGCTAGCCTCTCTATTTATCACACTCACTCACACTCAGTTGTAGTGCATAGCTGAGGAAGAAGAAGACATTGGGGCTAGGAAGAAAGATGTTACTGCTGTCAGGAGATCATCTTACTGTTTTGGGGTCTTACTTTTGGTGCTAATTCTATCTCTGAGGAAGTTGCGGGGTTTTCTCCATTTATGGTTTCCTTAAGGAAAAACATTGTGTTCATTGTCTCTTGTGTTTGATTGTTGTGCTTGTTATTCTCTCAGTTAAAGATCCTAATGTAATGCTAGCTTAATGTTAGAAGCTTGGATCAGGTGATTGGCAAAATGAGCGAGAAAGTGTACAAATTACACTTTGAACCTACAAAGGCTCTATTCAGCAGCAACATTGAATAGTCAGGGTGAGTTGTGGCATAGGAGGATGGCACACTTACACCATGGTGCACTGAAGCATTTGAGACAGGCAGTCATTGGAGTTCCTCAGGTACAGGAGCAAAAGCATAACCACTGCAAGGGTTGTGCTTTGGGGAAGAACATTAGGAAGCCTTTCCTATAGAGTGAGCACAAGTCTAAGGAGCCTCGGACTTGGTGCATTCGGATGTATGTGGACGTATGAGTGTACATTCGTTCAGTGGTTACAGTTACTGCGTAACCTTCATTGATGACTATTCCAGGAAAACCTGGATCTATTTCCTGAAGGCCAAGTCAAAGGTCTTTGAGAGGTTCCAAGAGTTCAAGACTCTTTTGGAGAACCAAATAGGAAAGCAAATTTGGGTGTTGAGGACAGACAACGGGGGTGAGTACACTTCCAATGAGTTAATGGAGTATTGTTTGGCTGAGGGGATCAAGAAGGAGCACAGTGTGCCCCATAACCCACAACATAATGGAGTTGCACAATGGAAGAACATGACTATGGTTGGAGTAGCCCAGGCCATGCTATTTGATCAGGGATTACCACTATTCCTCTGGGTTGAGGCATACAGAACTGTAGTATACATTCAGAACAGGTGTCCCCACACAACCTTGTGGAGGAAGACACTGTAGGAGGTCTTCACAGGCACTAGGCCAAATGTGAGTCACATTCGCATATTTGGCAGTGTCTGCTATTGTCATGTTCATGCTGGCAATAGGAAGAAGCTGGAACCTTCTAGAGAGAAGGGGTTACTTGTTGGTTACAACGAGATTTCGAAGGCATATAGAGTTTACATTCCTGCTCGCAAAAGGATCATTGTGAGCAGGGATGTCTAGTTCGATGAGGACAGGGCCTTGCGGAGATCTCTGGACTGACCAGTAGAGCAGCAGCTAGCACAAGAGTCGGGAGTCAAGTTGGAGGAGCCAAATGTACAGGTATAGGTACAAACACAGAGCACAGGTTCTAGTGGTCAGAGGGAGTCAAGTGGACAGGATCCTTTAGTCATTGACTTGAAGGATGAGCTGCAGCAGGAGACAGATATCCAACAGTTGCAACAGGTTGACAATAGGCCAAGGCCTAAGTGGTTTAGATCCACAGTGTAGGATTCCAGGTAGGTAGATCCTCCACAGACATCTTTTAGATGGAGTGTACCACCAGAGAGGCTTAGTTATATGGTACCGATGACAGAGTTGATTAACTCTGAACCTTCCAGCTTCGAGGAGGCTGCACAACATGATGTGTGGAAGGAAGCTATGGTTGAGGAGTATGACTCCATTATGAAAAACCAGGTATGGGAGGTTGTGACGAGGCCACAAGGGAAAAAGGTGGTGGGATCCAAATGGATCTACAAGGTGAAGCATGCAGTAGACAGAAGTGTGGAGAAGTACAAGGCACACTTCGTGGCAAAGGGGTTTTCACAGAAGGAGGGTATTGATTATGAGGAGACCTTCGCCCCTGTTTCCAGGTATTCTTCCATTCAGACCATTATCTCACTAGCAGCTGAGATGGGTTGGCGTGTCCTTCAGATGGATGTCAAGATTGCCTTCCTCAACGAAGTGATAGAGGAGGTGTATATTGAGCAGCCAGAGGGGTTTGATGTGGAGAACATGGAGACGCATGTATGCAGATTGCATCGAGCCCTTTACGGGCTCAAGCAGGCACCTCGAGCATGGTACTTGAGGATTGACAGCTATCTACGGAAGATGGGATTTCAGTGGAGTGAGGCTGACCACAACTTGTACTTCTTGACAAGTGAGGTGCCTCTCATACTGGTCCTATATGTGGATGATCTCTTTTTGATAGGAGATGAGAGGCTGATTGGAGACTGCAAGTCCAAGTGGAGTTTGAGATGAAGGAGCTTGGGCTAATGCATTACTTTTTGGGCTTGGAGGTCTGGCAAAGAGATGGATGCTTCTTCATCAGACATGGGAAAGTATGCAGTAGAGATCCTGAAGAGATTCATGACGGAGGACTGCAAGCCTATGGCCATACCTCTAGTTTCCAACTAGAGGAAGATTGATGCATTAAGATCAGACAGATTTGATCCTACGTTGTATCGTCAGCTTATCAGATCGCTTATGTATTTGGTCAACACTCGACCAGACATCAGCGTTGCAGTCAACTCTTTGAGTCAGTTCATGTGGACCCTTAGAGAGTGGATTGGACAACTGCGAAGTACATACTTCGCTACATCAGAGGTACAGTGGAATATGGATTGGTTTATGAGCATAGGGGGAGTGTACAGTTAGCAGGTTTCACAGATGCTGACTGGACAGGATGTGTAGAGAACCGGAAGAGTACTTTAGGTTGCTATTTCAGCATTGGATCAGGGGTTGTCTCTTGGTTTAGCAGGAAGCATAAGTCAGTTGCATTGAGCTCAGCAGAGGCTGAGTACATGGTAGCCAGCATGGCTACTTGTGAGGGTATGTGGCTGAGGAAGTTACTTGCATGGTTGTTCGAGTGTGAGCTAGAGGCTACAATAGTTCACTGTGACAATCAGAGTGGCATCAAGCTATCTGAGAATCCAGTGTTCCATGACTAGAGCAAACACATAGACATTAGATACCACTTCTTGAGAGATTGTGTTCAGAGGGGAACCATTCGATTGGAGTACATACAGACAGATGAGCAGGTGGTGGACATTTTCAGAAAGGCACTTTGTAGATAGAGTTTTGTGAAGTTCAGGGATAAAATGGGGTCGCTACCGAATCTCTTCCTCGTTGAGAGGGAGCGTTAAACTAGTAGCAACAAGGAAGGTCTTCCTGCATGCAAATGACTTAAATTAGGAAACTAGTTGTATTTAATTTACTTTTCCTAAGTTTACTTTGGAAAATAAATTAAAGTGATCTAAATTAACTTTATTGAACCACTAGTTAAAGTGAAAGTGAAATTAGGGTTTTTGCTTTACCACTAGTTAAAGTGAAAGTGAAATTAGGGGTTTCGCTTTACCTAAAGTTATAAAAGCGAGATCAATTGGTGGAGAGAACACACACACTTGTATTCTGACAGAGACAGGATATAGACAGGGAGAGAAAGTCAGACAGAAGATTTAGGTGAGAAGATAGAGGAGCGAGCAACATGATCATTGAGCTTCGTTCAGCTAGGCCGAACACTCACACATGAGGGTGTTGAGGTTTAGCTGGGATTTGCCCAGTGATTCTGCAGGGTACATTCATCGGGTTTGGGTGAATTTGCAGTGATTGTAAAAGTTCCATATTTTTTCATAATAAAATCTCTATTTGACTGCTGCACCAGTTTTCCCATCTTGGGTTTTTTCGGGGGTTTCCATACCCAAAATAATAGTGTCAATATTGTGATGTGATGTTGTGAGTTATTTCTCAGTTTTATATTCCGCTGCATACTGTAAAAGATATTCATGTGTGGTTATCAGTTGATATTTTGCATGCATTGTTTAGCCCTAGTTGAATATTAAAAGAAAATTTACACTCTCAAGGGTTACGAGTTGATGACATTGCCAAAGCGTAACGAATGAAAATAACCCACCATTTCTATTGTCAATGATTTAATCTGAACAAGTGTAGCCTATCATATGGGTAGAATAATTACACTAGTAGCTTGGAGGTTGGTTGTGAGAAGGAAAAAAGAAAGCTAGGACGAGAAGCAAAGGAGATTATGGGAAGAAGGGAGAATACATGCAGACTGTAAGCAATAGAGTGAAGGAAGGAAGTTTTAGTATTAATGTATAGTTTTAGTAATCAAGTATTGAAGAAAATCCTTTTTTTTTTTCAGTAGAAAAAATACCAGATATTGATATTCTATTAAAAATGGAATCAAAGATCATCTTGTACAATCAAGCAGGAATCATTCTCAAGAAATTTCATCCCATGAGGAGATCCTCTATTCTATGACGATTCCTTGACTTCAAAACTTGACCGGCAAAGAACAAACCTGATAAATTAACATGCTTTATCATCACTCCTGTGAAAACAGGTGAGATATATATCTTATCCAGAAAGTGTCAGAAACCCGCATGATTCGTGAGCATACAGATTGCTAGATCAGTTATACCAGCTACTCATTCCACACATGAAATACAGAGTGCTTATCATAATAGAGCACAACACTTTTAAAATAATCGGAAATTACCATGATCAATAATGATATCATTCATGACTTCAAAGAAAGTCCCATAACCAGAATCTAAGGAAAGAGCTTTTTTTGAGAGATTGTCCGTAGTCTGATTATGCTCACGAAAGATGTGTTTCATGATCATTCCCGGAAGAGATTGCAGCAGAATTCTAGTCTCATCACTCCAATGTCTCAGATGAGGAAGGTTCAGAGTGTTCTTGCCTGTGGCCCAGGAAATGATGACAAGGGAATCGCCAAAGATGTTGAGGATTGGTATTCCCATGAGCTTAATTACCGTGAGCAGGGCCCATAATGCAATTAGTTCAGATTTGTTGTTAGTGCATTTTCCACAGCCTAAGGAAAAATGCACACTATGAGTGCTGCTGAAATATATAACATAACCAGCCCCTCCAATGTTCTTGGCGGCTGCACCATCGAAATACCCATAGGGGTATTGTCTCCTAGGAGGATCGCCAATAATTCTCATTTTAATGTTCTTCGCAGGGACTGAAAAGGAGTGTAAGAGCTTTTCAACTTGAAGAATGATCCCGTAAACTGTAGGAGAGATCTCTTCAAAAATATACCTGTTTCTTTGATTCCATAACACCCAGAAGATAAAAAGAGGCAGGTAAAGATGGTGAAAATTCATATTATGTATATGGAACCATTCTTCCAAAAACTGATTAACAGAGGATCCCGTGGCTGTAGAATGAAGAGATCGGGTGCCGAAATGTTCATAAACAGCTTCATATACCTGCTTTGTATAACTGCAATCCATGAAAAGGTGTTGAACGGACTCTTCATTTGCCTTGCACAAAATGCAGAGACCCGGCCCTTGAAGGCCTCTTCTTTTCAGTTGGTCCCACGTAAGAACCTTATTGCTCGTAAGAAGCTAGATAAAGCAGCGAACCTTCTCTGGGATTTTTATCTTCCACAGGATTTGATGAATGTGAAGCATTCCACTCTGAGAGCCTGCATGTGACTCTGCCACACTGTCATACGCTAACGCAACTGTTAAAGAACCTGTATGATTTTTGTATTGCCAAAGCATACAATCAGAACTTGATCCGAGTCTAATTCTTCCAAGATCAAGCCCTTTTATGTAATTATTCCAGATGAGCTGCCATTCTCCACCGAGGTCCAAGTCCGAGGCTGTGAGCCAATATGATGAAGCATTCTGAGTGTAATTCCTTGCGTGATCCAGCGATGTGATACCATAATCTTCTAGGTAAACATGGAGATCTTCTAGTAGCAGATAACTAGAGTCCATGCCAACGATGGGGTCTAAACCAATTCTTATGTTCTTACCATCACCAACCATCCAAATTAGACCACGGCCCAACCATGTAATGATGTTGATGAAACCCTTCCAGATGATTGAAGCTCCAATGACAGTGAATACCTTATTACAGATCCATGACAGCACTGAGTTTTTTTATAAATATTTCACAGTAATTAATTTAAACCAGAGCCCGTTGCTGGAGAGAACATGCCAAAAGGATTTGATTATGAGGGATATGCTGAACCATTCTAGGTTTTTTATCCCCCAGCCCCCTTGTGATGTGGGCTTAGATAAGGAAAGCCACTCGACCAAATGATATTTTTTCTTGTTCCCAGAATTGCCCAAGAGGAAATCAAAGATTAAACTCTTCAGTTTTTTCATGATGGATTTTGGAATGGGAACGAGAGCCAACCAGAAAACCGGAATGCTGGTGAGAACTGCCTTGATGAGAACCAGCCTTCCTCCCAATGAGAGGAGCCTGTAAGACCAATGGGAAATCCTTTTTTCAAACTTTTCAATAAGCCAGAGCCAATCTTTGACTATGTGGCTTGAGGGCTTGATAAAATATCCGAGATATTTAAAACCTGTAGTCATGGGCTGGGAGCTAAAGGGCAAGGTGCAGGTGATCCTTGTAATCACCTCATCTTCAACATTATTTACAAGGAAGCAAGATTTTTATGTATTAATTAACATCCCAGAAGCTGCACAAAAGGAGTCCAACAGAGCCTTGAGAGCCAGCCATTCCTCATAGGTGCCAGCCCCAAAGAGAATCACGTCATCAACAAAAAGCAGGTGAGTTAGGGAAAGATCTTTTGACAAATTGATCCCTTTGACATAGCCAAGTTTTCGAGCATCTTCAATAAGTAAACTGAGGCCCTCAATCACAAGGATAAATAAGAGGGGTGAGAGAGGGCATCCTTGCATGATGCCACGAGAAGCTGGGAAAAAGCAGGAAGGGGAGCCATTGATAAGCAGAGCAAAGTTTACCAAAGTTATGCAACCCATAATCCAGTTTACACCTTCCAGGGGCAAGCCAATTTGTAGTAGAATGAGCCTGATGAAGGACCAATTGACTCGGTCGAAAGCTTTAGTGAGATCAAGCTTTAGGACGATGGCACATTTGTTTTTGGATCTGGCAGAGTGCAGGACTTCTTGGGTAATTGCAATAGGCTCCGTAATCTGGCGGTTTTTAAGAAAACCAAACTGCTGAGGGGAAATGAAGCGGTCCAGGAAGGGTTTTAGTCGAAGGGCAACAACTTTGGCAATAAGTTTGTAGATTAAGTTGCAGAGAGAGACGGGTCTAAAGCCAGCAAAGGAAGAGGGTTTGTTCGATTTAGGGATAAGGGTAATGAAGGTCGAATTTAAGGAAGGAATAACTCTTCCTGTCAGCCTTGCATCTTCCACTAGATTCACTAGCTCAGTCCCTAAGAGGTCAAAGAAGGCAATGAAGAACTCAACAGAAAACCCATCAGGTCCAGGCGCCTTATCTTTTTTGAAGGATTTGAGCGCGATCTCTATTTCTTGTAAGGAGACCTTGGAGTTAAAGGCAGATCGATCCTCTGGGGTGAGATAGGAAGGAAAAAGTCTGACAATCCTGAGTTGATCCAAAATGTTAGAATGGTTATCCTCTCTGAAAATATTTTTGAAATGTCTCACGCCCATCTCCTTTAAATCATTATCTTGTTCGACCCAATTCCCATTTTCATCTTCGAGGCTCCAAATCGAGTTAAGATTCTTTCTTGCTGAGGCCACAGAATGAAAGAATTTTGTGTTTGCATCTCCCAGGTTAACCCAAATCAGTCTACTCTTGAGCTTGGCCGAGAGGATCTCATGGTCCCTTATCCTCTTTAAATCAGATTGGAGAGAGTTAAGGGTAGACATGAATTCAGAGGAGAGGAGACCCGAAGGGTGTGAGGAGAGAAGACCGTGGATTTTGTCCTCAAGTAATATGCTTTTGTCTTTCATCTCAAGAGTCTTTTTATGAGTCCAGGACTTTATCAAAAACTTTAATGATCTCAGCTTGCTGGAAAAAGCCTCCATGCTTGATAAGGACGAGTCACAGGGGAGAAGAGGCCATTCTTTTTGGACCATCTTAACAAAGTCATCGAAGGCAAGCCATGAGTGATTAAACTTGAAGGGGAAATGACTCTGCGAAGAGGAAAGACGCCATTCCAGAATGATCGGGTAATGGTCTGAAATGGCTGAAGGAAAGGTCCAGGCCCTGTATAAAGGCAGAAAATCCAATAAGTTGGAGGAGAGCAAGAACCTGTCTAGTCTCTTGCTGATACCATCATCACCCGAGCGGCCGTTTCGCCAAGTGGGATCCGCAAAGTTTGAGCCAATATCCACCAGCTGATGAGAGGTGAACAGATTGGTGAAAAAGGGCCCAAGAGGGTCTGCACGGGCCTTTTTCCCCCAGACCTCTGAGCTGCTCAAGGTAAGGTTGAGGTCACCAGCCAGGATCAGATTGGGTAGGTTAAGAAGGCCTTCTTTAACCACTGCATTCCAAAAAGACTCCCTGTTGAGGTAGGGCCCATAACAATTAAGGAGGTAAAAGGTCAGAGAGGAGCCTCGAACATGGGCATGAAGAAGAATCCCTGCCATAGTTTTGTAAGCTTTTACCTTAAAGCAGAGAGGGTTCCAGGCTGCAAGAAGACCACTCGAGAGCCCAGAGGAGCTAAGAGCACAGTATTCCCACCCTGGGCGAAGCTTAGAGAAAGCCAGAATGGAAGGGATGGAGCAAGTCATTGTTTCTTGTAGAAAGATGAGATCAGGGGATAAGGTGTCAAAAAGGTTCCGGAGACTCTTATGCTTGGCCGAGCCCCCTAGGCCTCGTACATTGATAGACATAATCTTCATTAAGTATTCGAAGTCCCGAGGATCTTTGCTCTAAGGGCCCGGACGGGGGAGGAAGGAGAGTTAAGCTCGACATTCTTTAGTCTAGTGGAAAGAGGGGTGTAAGGTTGAGCTGCAAGGGAGGAGTCCAGAGAAGAGGAGGGAGGTTTCCTGGACTTCCTTCTAATAGTAACGTTCTGAAATCGAATGGAGTCCAAGGGTATGACAGAAGGGGAGAGCGGTGTCTTGTCTGAGAAAATGTCCAAATGAGCCCGCAGGGAAGGATCAGCAAAGGATGGTGTAAGGGTAGGGCTTCTAGATGGCGACAAGACAGAGGAGGACCGGGGTCTTGGAAGCGGGGGGAAATCAGCATCCGTGAAGAGAGGAGGCTCCTCTGCTACAGGAGAGGAGGCTCCCTATCTGAGCGAGGGTTACCGGTGCAAAGGGAAATTGATTTAAGATACAGATCTACATGACCTGTATAAGTATCCACAATATAAAATGCTACCCTAGATTCAATTAGAATATTTATTGAAATGAAGTTCAAATACTTGGAGAGGTGATAATGTAGGTAGAAGTCATGCATAGGAAGAGTCACATAAATCCGCAAATTAGTTCCATGCTAATGGAAGCACAATTACCCGATATATTTATGAATATTAATTACTAGGACTGAAGTTACATCAATTAAGGCTGCTGTACATTAATTAAGAAATAGAACTGTAAAATTAATGGGTAAATACTAAAAAGAGAAGCCGCCTTAGTTCTAAACAGTAGTTAGTATCCCCTCGTGTTGTAGGTGTAGGTCATGTGTAGGGTGGGTAACGTTTATTGTGGGCAGACCTTGTAATAAATATAGGACAGCCTGCTATACTTCCTCCCTTGTAGGAGCATAATTTTATCTCCTTTCTCTTTAATAATAAGCATTTTTTCTTTATAATAAGGCCTACGTTTATTGTTATTATTAAATGTGTAAAACAGAATTTTCATTAATGCATTGTACATTGTTAGTTAATGTATAGTACCACTGTTAATCTCTTCATTACAGTAATGTTATTAATGGACAATAATGCAATTCCTGTTTCAACTGTTAAAGTTTGATTCTTATGCAGGACCATAAGACTTGCCCTCAAATACTTATCTACTTTCCTTGTTGGATTAATGGCACTTTTTCCACCTAACCTGATCCTAGGAATTGTTAAAAGGGGTGTGCCTTGTAAAAATCACCCAGGACTTACACTGGCCTTGTCAGCTTTAAGAAACATTGCAACCATAGGCCCTCGAGGTTACTGAGACTTTCACCCTGTCATTGGTATGAGAGCTTAGGGTATGCCTGCTAGAAAGTGAGCCTGGGTTATTTGCACAAGTGCTTCAACTTGACGCTAGACAGAATTGGATGGACAGATACTAATATATTTTAGTGCCCAAAATTTTCATTTATTATTCTAAGTAACAATGATAAGATGAAAGCTAGAATGTGAAGGAATTAATAGACTCTGTCAATGAACTCGTGTGCTCATTTAGCAAAAAAAAGTTTAGTTTTGTGCATCTCTGCAAACAATTCCATCTCAAATACCACTTCCATTTTGTAAGATTCATCTATTTACGCAATGCCAATGCCTACGCCTATAATAAATAATACATAACAATGCAACAGTCCATGTACAATTCAACCTTTACTCAGGCATTCCCATTGACAGCTCGTGTGAATAGTGTTAATTGAAAAGCTACAGTCATGCACATATTAGGGCATTTCCAAGTTCATGTTAGGACATGACTATTACCAGGGGATTTTGTCATATGGGCACAATTTCCCCCATTTATGGATCAGAAATTTCAATTTATATTCAATTGTAATAGTGAAAGAGAATTATCTGTTGAAAAATGGATAGTATAGCCGGCAATAACTTGTGCTTCGATTTGCACTACTGCACTGACTTAACACTGCTTAGTACACTGCCGCTGTATGTACAGATTAATGGTTGTGCCCTTCACTTGTCTCTGACGGACTCTATGTGTTGCATAATAGGACTGCCCAACAACTTTCTTTCATTCAAGTAATGAAAGACCAATGGTGTTCATGAGATTCCAATACAGAATATACACTGAAGCGTAAACCGATTTGTAGGGCTAGAAACTATCCATATGTCCATCGAAAGATGATACATCAGGAATTTCAGTATCTAGAATGTGCAAGCTGAGTCACATGGAACTTCTCATGCCCTTTATTTTCTTCTCCAAAAACGCATTTTTCTACCAATACCCTTGTCATTTTTTCTCTGAGAGTCGATACCTGAAATAACATTAGCCTCTAAATCAGACATACAATCAATAAAATTCCATTCCTTGGAGTTGCAACAAGCAAAAAACTTGAAAATGGTGCATATAAATGGGAAGTTCATCACATCTTCCAGCTGTGGTTAACGTTTCCTCTGCCATTTGTCTCCACTCTTCTGCACAAGAGTAATTTATGCCCATGCCCACACTAAGACCTCGCAGGAGTTGTATTGTACGTAGAACGAAAAATAATTCCTCTGGAAAATTCTGCAAGAAAAGAAGCTGCCTTAGAGATACGATATAGCTTAATTTATCAGACCGCATAACCATCTAATGAAGGAAATCATTTTCTTCTAAAACTACAGAAAACTTGTTGGTTAGACATTTCAATTTGTCAGTTCAATAGGGCACCAAATAATTTCTCAGTTTCTACTGAAACAACCATTCCTCAATATCTTGGTTTCTGAAAAAAAATCTCATAGGCAAAGATACCCAATAAACAACTCCAATAAGATACTAAAATTACTCGTCTGTTTATGACAATATATACTATTACTTAATTGAATCTGTTTGCTAAAATGATTTTAGCAACCTTAGTAATTTGGTGGCTTGATATATTTTGCTCACCAGTTGCATTTGAACAAACTTCAATGACAACGCCTATTGTGGGAGTGGACAGTGAAGCGAGACTATCACGAGAACTGATTTTGCAGCTTCACGACAACAAGGTTTTTGTTTTGGATCAAGTGAGGCGTAAGAGCTGTGGAGATATGACCAATTCATATTGGTATCAGGAAAATGAGCTGGGGTTACGGGAGGATGTTTCAGATGAATGGAATAGTTTTATTTTGGCTCTGAATGTTGCTGGGATTCGTTTATCAGATGAGGTGGATTCCCTGGTCTGGGACTCGGAGAACACAAATGGTAAGTTGACTGCAAAATTAGCATATGATGCCATTGTTTCTCGGGAGGGGAATTGTTCAAAGGTGTGGTGGGCTGGGAGGTTGTGGAAATTGAAGATACCATTAAAAATCAGGTGCTTCATTTGGTTATGTATCCATAATAGAATACTTACGTGGGAGAACCTTCTCAAACGAGGATTTGAAGGGCCTGTTAGATATGTGCTCTGTATGGACGCGTCGGAGGCTGTTGATCATTTATTCTGTAACTGTGTCTTTTTCAGAGGTATCTGGCAGAGTCTAAAATCTAGACTGCGTTATAAGGATTTGTGGGAGATAAATTATTTTGTAGACTGTCTATTCCCTACTTTGGGAGATCTGGAATGTTTGAAATTCTTGTATCTTTGAAGATATTAAACCATCAGCAGACCGTTTCTGTATTTTCCTTCTCAGGGTTCTTAATGGCTTTTCTTCATTAAAAACTAAAGAGAAGATCAGAAGCATTAATTAATTGCATTATGCAGATGATCATTCTACTGGGTTTTTTGATGGTGCAGCGAACACTGGTATGTGTGGTGCTGGGATGGTCTTGAGCATAAAAAAAGATCACTATATCCGTATCTGGATGGCTGTTGAAAAAGTAAGCACTACTAAGGTGGAGGTTTTGGCTTTTTGGGGCCTATTATGGTTTGCCAGAAAGCGGGGTATTATATGTATCAAAAATTTTGGTGACTCTACGGTGGTAATTGATTGGGAAAAATGGCTTTTTGAATTGCACACGCTGCATTTGGAGCGTTGGCTTAAAAGGAATTGTTCCCTGATGTCTGAATTTGCAGATATCTCATTTGAACATGTTTATAGGAACTGAATGTACAGGCAGATTACCTTTCCAAGAGGGCTATAGAACCCATGGACGGTAGGGTGTATTTTGAGGAATTTTCTTTTGACCAACTGGTGGATGTTGGCTTTTATTCTGTTTTTCACTGAGGATTGAAATCCTGAGTTTGTTTGAGGATACTAGTCTAGACTCTTTGTATGGTGACATTTTGTGATGTTATTTTAATTAGTGGTTGTATGGCCACTGTTACCAACTTTTTTGTACCATAGTTGGGTTACTTGAAGAGCCGCTGGTTGACAAACATGTCCAATGTTTGATTCCAGTGTATCAGTTGATCCGTCTTCATGTCTAGCCAATATTGGCTAGCCAGTTTTTCTTTTGAATAATTTTGACCATGGCCCCGCGGAGTTTGTAATAAAATGTGCTAGTACGGTATTTTGAGTGGTTCGGTCTCTTAAGACGTAGAATCTCAACTAAGGTATTCCAGGGAGTTTTTTGCCCTTGACAATTATGCTTTACCTATAGCCGAGTATAATTGACGAGGTTTTCTCCTGCTTCCTTCAAAGCTGGAATGCCCGATTTTGAATTCTAGGCCTTGGGGGGTTATTAGAGCCCAACTAAGTGTTTATAAACCTACTAGGCATTTTTATAATAGAGCATGGTCTTGTCCTAAGTCAATAGGACCTTTAAAAATTTTCCGAATTTTTTTTTCCAGACAAGTTAAAACATTATTTTTTAATTTTTAATTTTTTAATTATTTCCCTAAGTTTTTTAATTAATTTTTCGATAAGTTAAATGGAAAAATCCCGTTTGTAACAAATTAGTCATCCGGACACCGTTTTCAGTGATTGAAGGCTCTAATCTTAAGCCGAAAATCATTCTTGATCGGCCAGCCAGTTAGATTCAAATTTCAGATCCAACTTTCAGATCATCAATCGGACACATAATGCTCATTTTCTCAAAAAAGTCATTTTTGAGGAAAAAATAATTATTTATTAAAAAATGATTATTTTGGAGAAAATTAAAACTCTCCAAATTAATCCAAATTCAACGAAATAAAATGCTAAATGGCATCTCAATGGGCATTTATGATGATTGGAGTTATCATAACTCAGCTTCAGTTAGCATTAAAGCAATAAAGATATATTTAGTTAACGAATTTGTCATTTCCAGCTAAACTTTCGAATTGGATGAAATGGAGAGCACTCATTGGTTTGATGATTTGATCGATGTAAAAACTGAAGATTACACTGGCAATGGCTCCTCCAGATCTAGCAGCAGCACTCCTTACCTAGCCCACGCCTCTCATCAGATGGTTCACCCCCCTCCTCATCCTCACGCCCCTCTTCCTTATGAGGGCGTCATCCACACGTGTGGCTCCTTCTGTGGCTTGTTTCCAGTGCTGAGGGTTGGAATGGGGGCGCCTTGCCTAGGTGGAGGCCTCCCCTCATTCCCAACTCATCTTTTCAGGTCTGCACTCTCAGTGGTGGCCAGTTTGGTTTTCTGGATTTAGGGTTTTGGGTTCTTTTTCAGTGTATAAATAGAGGCTTCTTTAGCTCTATTCGGATAGACTTTTGATTGTAAAATTACTCTGTAAAAATTTGTAATGGCTTATGCTCATCTTTTGGAATAAAATCAAGACTTTGGAGGTCCATGCAGCTCAGTACTTGTGGAAAATGAATTTATGAGGTGATTTCTGTCCATCTATTTTATTTTCAATACTCATATATGATCTAATCAATTAGTTTTAGAAGTCTACTGTTTAGAACGTAAAATCTTCCATTTACAATTGTTAAGTTGGTTGATTGTACTATTTTATAAAAGATTTCATGAGCAAGACATATTCAGTTATATTAATGATGATGAGTCTTTATATTTGTTAGCATGCTAGTTGATTGATCTCACTGGGTTTTGTGAAGTGTTTTGATCTTGGACAGGATCTACCATCTTGGAGAAGGGTGTGAGCTCGGTTGCATCTAGCTCGTCTTCAAGATCATAAGTTTTTCTTTTAACACTGGTTTCTTTGCAGGATCTACAATAACTTGGATTTTTTCAAGAAGAGGACTTTAAGAGTCTTTGTTTACTTCAAGTTCCATCTCATAAAATCTTCATAGGTTAATGTTGTTTTGGTTACCGGTCACTTAGGAAGCCCTAATTTACTTTTTTCAACCCTTAGGCTTCCTTCCCATTGCCTTGTTTGGCTTGCCTTTCCTTCTTCTTCGCTGCCCTCTTTTCACTTCAGTGTGCAGCCCCTTTTCTTCACTTTGGACAGCCCGCTTTTGTCCTAGTTTTTGGCCCTCTTTTGCCCTAGTTTTTGCCCTATCTTTCTTCTTTTTGGACAGCCCTCTTTTGACTGTTCGCTGCCATCTTTTTTACTGTTTTACAGCCCTCTTTTTACTTTTGGACAACCCTCTTCTTCACCTTTTGGACAGCCCTCTCTCTCACATTTTCTCTCTCCCTTTCGTTGGTTTTTCTCTTCTCTCTTTCCTCTTTTTTCATCGCTGGTTTTTGCCCTCTTTTTCGAGTTTATAGTTTGTAGTTTGTCTTTAAAGTTTTAACTAATGCATAACGTTTAAACTGTTTAAAGCTTTTAATTGTAGGAGGAATCGAGAAAAGCCCAAAGGCTAAAAGCAAGCAAGAGAACAAGCAAGAGCTGCAAAAAGAACAAAAAGACAATTTCCCCTCTTCTTCCATCCCTTTCTTTCCCTGTTCTTCCAGAAAAAGGCAAATAACAAGTCATCAGAAAATTGTAAATTAATAAAAAAGCGAGTGGGATTATGGCTCCCACACCCTTCTTCCCCCATTTGGGGGAAGCCTGTATCGTCTCACTTTCATGCTTTTCATTTTTATCGCTATTGGTAGAATAGTGTAGGATAATTCCATAATCTTAGTCAAGTAGTGCATGTTTGATTTATTGTTCATAGAAAATGAGTTAAAAAACAGTGTTCTGATTATTTAAATTGAATGTGGCATATTTCTTCTAGTGTACTTACCCCCTTGTTTTCTCGATTAGGGCCCTAAAAATCCTGAAAGAGACTCTTGGGTAGTTAGACTATCATTGTTTTATTTCTTTCTTTCAGGCTTAATAAACTAAATAAGACTCTTGAACTTGCAGTAACATAAGTCAAGAGCACTCTCTATTGGAGAGCATCATTAGTTTTGCACACCCTTGCATTAGACATTTAGATTAGATAAGTCTCTTGAACCTTTGTCATAAGACAAGGTCAAGAGCGCTCTCTGTCAGAGAGTTTTAATTAACTAATTTAATAAAATTTGCAACACATACACCTTTAATTAATTAATTCCCTCCCCTCCTTGCCGGAGTATGCTCTGATCGATCTCAGATCGGAATACCGAAAAAAGGCACTGAATCTTTAACCCCGCAATAACAACTTAATAAAATTTAACACTCCACAACCAACGCACCGGCGTTATCTCGATAAATACTTAAGTAGTGGGCAAATTCCAAGTGTGGGCGCCGAGAAACCCAATCTGGACACTCGCTAGTTAAATTCTCTGAACACCTAGCTTGTGATTCCAGACAGGTCCGTCATGTCTTCGAACGGAGCCACTGAAAGT
Source organism: Pseudotsuga menziesii (assembly GCA_001517045.1). Taxonomy (NCBI): domain Eukaryota; kingdom Viridiplantae; phylum Streptophyta; class Pinopsida; order Pinales; family Pinaceae; genus Pseudotsuga; species Pseudotsuga menziesii. The sequence continues at coordinate 29,343 of LPNX010836665.1, read as the reverse complement.
ATTTCCGGTTAGGTTTCCTAGACACCTTAAGCAAGATCATCTTTAAAATTCTTAAAACTTACCAAGAGCACTCGTATCATCTAACATTCATTAGTTTAATTTCTAGACTTGTGTTTAATTCTCTGGCGCATTTCAGCTTCATTGACTCCATAAGGCACTGGTCCTTGCTTTAATTTGCATAATTACATTATTTGATCAATTGTCTATGGTTTGTTATAATTGCTATCATTGAATGCTTAATTGAAGTCTAGAATTTAAACTTATTTTTCAATCTCTTGTTGCAACGTGGATTGCTCTTTGATTTTGTGTCACACTCATAACAAGTATAACACCTTTTAATCATAATAACTCCTAAAAAACACCCATCCACATTCGCAACCTTTAAAAACACTTTAACAACTTAAGAGCCATAGAAACTCTTTTGTAGGGACTACCCCCCTTGGCTTCGTTAGGAGTTAGCCTAAACGGAGGAGCTAGGAGTTACGTGATAGTACCTAGCTCTGTGCTTGCCCCCAAGGTCACACCTCTCCCACTTTCCTAAGTGAGGAGACAACTTTCGGAAGGTTTCTGCTACTGGTGTGCAATCGACGGACAACGACGACATTTTGTGATGTTATTTTAATTAGTGGTTGGAGGATAGTAGATCTATGTTGCATGGGAGTGCCCCCCCCTTCGCCCACGCTTCGCGTTAGGAAAGCGCACATACGGGAGCGTTTTCCGGAAGTTCACTTCTAGGGAAAAAAAACGCTCCCACCTTTTTTTTCCAAGTTTTCTTCAAAAAAAAAAAATATTTAAGTGATGGGCGGGGGGTAACTAACCCTAGGTCCATACTAATGCTATATAAAGGAGGCAAAGCCTACTCTAATGTTAATTTTGTACCTAGGGAAGTGTTCCTCCAAGTGACTTTAGACTTAGTCACTTAGTGAAGGGAAGTAAAATGAACTTTGCATTAAATGACTTAAGTGACATTTAATTTGACTTTAGAGCATTAAAGTCAGTTTTTGATAAATTTAAGTGCGTGAGTGAAATTAATATTTTAGAAATAAAATATGTGCAATTAATTTCAACCGTCGATCTAATTCATTCTTAGCCTTTGGATTAGATGCCTCTTCACCTACCTAGGGTTATGAACAAAAAGCAAGGGAAAGGCCATTTGCATCATTCTTGAGAGGAGAAGGAAAAAGAGAGTGAGGGCACGAATTTCGAGACACAACTAAGAGTGATTTTCAGTGGACACGAAAACCGATGACATTAACTGTTGGCATAGATTTCAAGGAAGTCTACGTCCTCATTTATTGCAGGCATAGAAATCGAGGGTACGGCCAGCATTTATTGTGTGCATAGAAATCGAGGAGTGTGACCTCATTAATTGCAGGCATAGTTTTCAAGGAGAAGTACAGGTGCATTTATTGCAGTCCGTACAGTACAGATTCTGCACAGTTTTCGAGGAAGGCACATGCACGCGTTTCGAGGCTGCATTCTGAGTTTTCTAGGCACGTGTTTCGAGGTCTATACGACATCATTTAATGTTGTTCGTATTGTACGGATTTCCAGCATTTATTGCACAGAAATTGAGGGCAAAATAATAACTGTTTTGCACAAAAATCGAGATTGAAGATTGAGGCAGCATTAGCACAGAAAACGAGGCAGCCTGCAGGTTGAGATAAGTTGGATTTTGACTGTAAATGAATGTCAGATTTTTCCTGAAGTATAATAATAAACACACTCTCTCTCTTTGACTGGTTTTCCCCTTGTGGGTTTTTCCAGGGCTATTGGCCAAAAATTACTGTGTTCTGTGTGTTGAATGGCGTGCTGATTAGTTATTTTTTGTCGATGAAAAAGTGAAGTTACAACAGTGTTATAAGTCTGAAAAATTAATGTATATTTCTAGCATTTTATTTTTCCGAGAATGAAATAAACTGAGACAATTTTTACTTATAAACCGGAAGCTGAAAACTAGTGAAAAATCTACATCTAATAGCAAAAACCTAACCTTGGTAATCGTCAGTAGCATTAAATGGTAATTAAAATTCTTAAAGCAAAAGTTGGCATTCTCCTTATCTTTAATTTTCTATCATTTTACTTAAATTTTTAACATTACCATTAATTGTTTCAGGATGTTTGAGAGTGGTTCCAACCCCATCGGACTTCAAATGCAAAAAGTAGAATTTTTTATCCCATTCAAAATTCAACAGGGTTAACAGATTTTAGGATTTCAGGATTGCAATGTTTCCACATGATTCTATCATGTATGAGGGTATGGGATTGCCATTTAATCAAACACATCAACCCCTCTATGTATCTTGATGTTGGTGGTGCTGATTGTTTAGATTGATGTTGGTGGCCTCAAAACTAGTTTTTGAAGAATCCCTAATTTATAACCTATTTATTGATGTCCATTGGTTCAGATATGGATTGCACTCAGAGCTATTTTGCTTGTATGCACTCTTACTTGCTATATACATGAGAAACTTTGCATATTTGTGTATAATGGTTTGAATTTTGATGGATGCACATGGTTTTGTTGACATATGCATCAAAATATATAAAAATATATATTATATAAAAAACGCTCCCACCTTGGAAGCTTTTGAAAATTTCGATTTTCGCTTTGCTCCCGCTCTCGTTTCCAAGTAACCTTGTAGTAGATTAAGGAGGAATATAGCTGTTTATTGGATAGGAAAGCAATGTTTTGGCTATGAATATATGTAGTTTTGATTGATTAACAACTTTTTTTCTTCTGAAAAAAAACTACAATGACAACAAAAGACTACCAATATCAGTCATATAATGAAAGTACTATATCTTTTTGAATTAAAATAAGTTTCATCCTCCACTCCGACTGCCAACCTATGGAACCAATAAAACAGTAAAACAGAAACATGCACAGTATTTCATAATCTCTCTGAATTTACAATTATCATGACAAGAAGCTTTTGCCTAAATGGGATTATCATTGTTTGCACATTTATTTTTTCATTCCAATCATGAATCCTTGTGGGAACCACTTAAGGAAAACTTTATGAATCACAGTGGAAATTGCTCAAAAGAAATATTACCTGTTAACTGATTGATTCCAATATGCATGTTCATTATACTTGTCATGAGAAGCTCTGCCATAATTTGAACAAAACATAAGTTCAAGGGAATACCTCAAAATATGTTTTAGATCTCCCTTGTAGGTTGACAGGGTTAGTTCACTGTCTGGTAGTGTTGCAAGTAGTTGTTAAACAGGATGGATGCATTGAATTGATTTGTTGCAATGCAATCCTCTTGCTATGCTTGGTTAAATTCCACTCTTCTACGAGTCATTTTCATGGGTTTCCCTATTTTTCTATTTATGTCTGCCTACATAGCTTTTCTAGTTACCTTTCCTGTGCCATAGCTGCTAGCTTCTTGGGTCATTTGTTTGAAAAGTGTCACGTATGTCATGGTTATTCACACATGGATGCACAAAAATCCTCAAGGGTTCATCTGGAATATGTTATGGACAATATGCACAAGATCTGGAAAACCAACCTGATAAATTTTGAAAGAATGGAAGCTCTAATTCAGCACTGAGACATATTTGATGTTGCCCTACTCCATTTGGTTATATCTTTGAAAGAAGAACATACAAGTAGTGGTGATCACTACATCAATTCAAATGAAACTTTGCACAGAATCTGGCAAAGTTAATTCACTAGCTGCAAAAGTTGTGGTCTATGAGCTTGTAGTTTGGATGCACAATCTATTAGTTGGATGGAACAGTAGGTTCTATTCCCAAAGCCACGTTCATGCCTTGATGGGTCCTGAAGTAGAAGATAGGTGGTTCATGCAGCAGTGGAAGGTTATTCAGATTGTCATGAGCAATGTTGAAAAAGTTGGCATTGGCAAAAAGTCGGCAAAGGTCCCGAATACAACTTCTCAGCAACATCAGCGAAAAAATCGGCAAAAGTCGGCAAACATTAAAAAATACAAAATACATTCATTTTTTTCAGAATTTTAAAGGAAAAATGCATCTCCTCAAGGATGCTCTAGCTCCAAGTGAGTTGGTTGTGGGTTGGAGAAAGGTTGGAATGAGTTGGATAAAGGAAAAATGAGAAGCAACTTCCAAAACTTTGGAATCCACATGACTACAAATTATCCACATCACCCAAACTTCCATCTTTCTTGGGATTTGCGCCCCCACTTGGAGAGGACAGTTCCAAACTCAAAAAAATCTCCGAATTGGCAACATCCAACTTGTCCCCCTTGCCCGACTACTTGCCAAAATGATTTTCCAAGTCACAAAATTCATTTTTGGCAATTATCTTTTATTTTTTTAATTGCCGAATTTTTTAATATTTCATTTTTTTAGTCTTTTTGGGTTTTTCGAGTAATTATTAATTTTGGGGTTAAATAATTACTTGAAAACTTAGGAAAGTGGGTCTAGGGGTTAAGTGAGTTAGAAAACGAGCACCCCCATGGCAAAAACAACCTCCTAGCCACACTTTTATGACTTTTTACATTTTTACAATTAACTTATTAAAAATAAGCCTGTAAAAACAGAAAAAAAAAATTATTTTTTTCTTCTGGAAACTAAAAAAAAACTATGGGGGGCTTAGGACATGTTCATAATGACTTAAAATAATGATTAGCATGGTAATATACATCGACACATAGGTTTTAATAACCTCTTAAGGCTTAATTAATAAGGCGATTATTCCAGCTTTAGAGGTTTGGGTGAAAAACTCGAAAATTATTTATCGCTTAAAAAAATAAATAATTAACAAGGAAAAAAACACCCAGAAATAATGCATTAATAAATAAGTCCTAAGAAGTCAAACCTTTTACATAAAGTCATCTTGCTAACTCATTTTATTACAATTCCCCATGGGGTATGAACATGTTAAAATTTTAAAAAAAATGGCTTAGGAATGCCTGCAAGGACTTCTGAACTTGAAAATTGAACAAGTGATTGTTTGTCTTTGGCGGCTCATTTAAAAATCGAACTTAGTGCAACTTAGTTGGGAACAAGTACTAAGTAAAAAATGCTAGATCTAGACTTATGACTAAGATTTAGATGCGCTTTAGATCTAGTAAACTAACAAGCTAATCTTTATGATAAAACTTTTTTTAAAATGAAATAGCTTGCTTCAACAAGTAACCAAGAAAAAAAATTGATTTAAGTGAAAGAAAGAAGGCCTCAAGCTCTAGCTTGAATATTGTGAAGAGTAAGAAGTCCCTGTGGCACACGAAAGGTTAGATCCAAAAGATGTTGTGAAGGGAAAGAGGATGCAACTGAGCTCCTAGTTCTCCTTCACGTTTGATGATCTGCGAAGCTACAAAACACTTCAAAGCAAGCAAGATCAAATCTAGTGCGACAAGTTAACTAAAACCAAAAGAACATTACTATAACCGACTACAACTTGTTACTTTCGAATCTTAGAAACCCTAGCACAAGTAAGCAAATTGAAAACCTCAAATGCTTACTCTATGGATTAGAATATAATCTTCTAAGCTAGATGACTCAACTTTGCATAAGGAAGAATGTAACTAAGCTAATATCACCTCGATCTCAAGCATTCACCATGAAAGTTCTTGCACCATTCAGACCTCCAAAGGCTAAATTTTATTCACAAAGATAATAGCAATAACATGTTACAAGAGCAGAGGTTCCTTCCTTCCGTCATAATGAGGAAGAAAGCCTCGCTTAAATAGGAAAAATGAGAGCAAACCCCAAGGGGGCGAATTCGCCAAGTGTTGGAGCTTTTTGAGATGATTGGGGGCGAACTAGAGTGAACTAGAGGTGGTAGGCGCCACCTCTCACAAGGTTGGTCACCCCCCCTCTTTCTGTGACACGTATACAACAAGAGGTGAGCTTTTTCGTGGACAAATGTGCCCCTCTAAGGAGAAATTAACCCCCTCATGGACTTGATTGGAATCAAGCCAATTTGATCTTGATTTGGTCTCCAATTACCCCCAACATCATCCTTAGTTAACCCGAAACATGTATGGGACAAGTTCCCACTGATTTAGGGATGTGTTTTTTCTCCATATTTTCCCTTTTTCTAATTTTTTATTCACTTTTTGCCTTTTTCAGAAAGAATTTCATTTCTAGGGGTTAAGTGGGGGCTTTGGGTCCAGAAACGAGCATCCCTATGACCAAATTGGCTCCCTAGGCCCAATTTTACGACCTTTTGAATTTTTACAATTAAAATATACCTTATTGATGATTTTATTAAAAATCTAAAAATTAAAAAATCCGATGAAAGACTTAGCGCATGTCCACGAAACTTTGGTACTATGACTAACATGGTTTAATACATAGACCCTAGGCTTTAATAACCTTTTAAGACATAATCACCAATTTCACCATCCCGGCTTTGGAGGATTTTGAGTGAAAAACTCGAAAATTATATGTCGCTTAAAATAATGTCACATAATCAACGAGAGAAAAAACACTCAAGGATGATGACCTTGATGACCAAGTCCTAAGAAGGCCAAGCCTTTTATAACAAAACCCATCATGCTATGTCATTTATTACAATTCCCCCAAGGGGGTGTGAACATATAAAAAAAGGGACCACAACTGCCCCTGATGAAACCATTGAACTTCCTGAGCACTGAGTAAGAACAATTGATTTGTTCCGATCCATGGTGGCTCACTTGAAAAATCCCGTAAGTGCAACTTAGTGGATAACAGTACTCATCATATCAATTGAAATTTTCTCTAATGGGATTGAGACCTCCATGATGTCAACATCATTTGATGATCTTCCTTCTAATTGATCCTCAAAATTAACCATTAATCTCTGAGAAGTATTAATAAGAAAAGAAGCAAAAAAGGCATCAAAGGAAAGCATTGCAAACAAAATAATAAAGAGCAAGTGGGATTACGGCTCCCACACCCCTCTTCCTCCATTTGGGGGAAGCTTGTATTGTCTCCTTATTTTCATGTTTTGTTTAATAATTTGCTAAAAGTAGAATAGGATAGAATAGTTTCAAATTGTTAGAATTTTGCTTTTCATTGAAGTTAGATGGAAAAGTTGATTAGTTCATCTTTCATAAAGTAGAAAAGATAAAAAGTTTCCTGTTTTATTGTTTAGTTAGTTCAAAGTTTTATTTTCTTTCTTTGATATAATATTGCAAAACCTAAAAAATATCAAAATCTCTTGAATCTCACTTTGTGGATCAAGAGTGCTCTCTATCAGTTGCTTTTCTTTTGTTATCTTTGTTTTGTTTACTTACCCCCATGCTCTCCTGATTAGGGCCTAAAAACCCGAAAGAGACTCTTGGGTAGATTAGTTCTTTAATTTTTCTTGAGTTTAATCAATTAATTGTTAAAGTCTCTTGAACTTGCCATAACCCAAGTCAAGAGCACTCTCTATCGGAGAGCATAGTTAGTTTTGCATTTTCCTTGCATTAGGCATATAGAATAGTTAAGTCTCTTGAACCTTTGTCATAAGACAAGGTCAAGAGCGCTCTCTGTCGGAGAGTTTTAATTAATTTACTTAATAAAATCTTGCAACTCACATTCCCCTAATTAATTTACTTCGTTGATTATCCTTCACCTAGTATGCTCTGCCGACTTTCGATTTGGGCTCGTACTCAGAACAATGAACGGACTTGCTAAGTTCGCAAAGAAAAACATAATAAAATTTTTATCCATAACCAACGCATCGACATTGTAGAAAATTTCATAAGTTTTTCTTAGTAAAGGCACCGGAACTACCCGTTGTCTAAGCTTCTCAGCTAGCTGGTCAATCTTCACGATACCAGCCTGGGATACTGGGCGGGCCGTCATGTCTCCAACGGATTAACTTGGAACATTTTCCTGGCTATTGAAAACCTTTCGCTGAAACCATAAGCAAGATCATATAAAATTGTTAAAATTAACCAAGATTAAGTGCGATAAACATTCACTGGCATCATTTTGAGATTCACATCATCTTTACGCTCGAAGCATGTCTGATAAGTTGACTCCATAGGCACTGGTTCATTCCTTTACGCACTGTTGATAATCTGGGTCATTTGTCCATTGGATGTTTTGATTATAAGTTTATATCTGTGAATGCTTTATCATTTCGTGAATTCTCAAATTATTGTCTATCTTCTAATTCTTGTGATAGCAACGTGGATTGCTTTGTCTTGTGTTTAGAATTCATAATAGACAAACATATTTCATCATAATAACTCCTAAACAACACCCATTCGCATCCGTAACCATTAAAAACACTTAAACAAACTTAAGAGCCATGGAAACTCTTTTGTAAGGACTACCCCCCTTGGCTTCGTTAGGAGTTAGCCTAAACGGAGGAGCTAGGAGTAGGTGACAACACCTAGCTCTGTGCTTGCCCCCAAGGTCACACCTCTCCCACTTTCCTAAGTGAGGAGATAGCTTTTGGAAAGTTTTTGTTGCTAGTGTGCAATCGACGGACAACAAATACATGGGACATGTCTAGGGCACATGTCCTAGAGTGTCCCTCTCCAACACGTGGGATATGGACATAGAGCCCCAAAAGGACGTGTCCTATTTCTTCCCCAATAATTAATCAAATCCTAAAAAATATGATTTTCAAGAAACAAAAATCCCCCAAGAAAAGCAATCTTCAAAATCAAGAAAGTGGAATTTCATCGATATGAGTCATGACCAGACCCATTAGGAGTCTTCGACCTCCCATACTTGCTTTAGATGGTGCAACAAATGTGCATGTATAGGAAACTCACTGTCAATTGATAACATGTCCAACTAGTATGGGTATGAATGTGATGTGTCCTCTAAATGTCCCTATCTGTGCACTGCCTGCCCAAAATAACTTGTCCAATCCTCGACCCTTTAGCAGTAAAGCCTTGTGACCACATGCAAAGTCTAGCTCACTAACAAAGCATCAATGTCGAATGATAGACTAACTAACTAGTCCATCCTGTAATCCTGAAATATATCCAGAAACCATCTCTACTGAATGCTCGAATGGTTTTTGGGAGAAATCTATTTTGTGTGCTAACAAGGAACACTAACTTAATTTGAGCAGGTTGTGTTGATGAAAGAAAAACTTCCACTAGTTATTCATTCAACATTGGTTTAGAACTCTAGGAATAAATTTGTAGGCTAGTAAGAAGCAACCAACTAGAGCAATTATTACTGTGACTTTTGAAGCAGTATGTCTCAAGACGATTGTTAATGATATGAAGCTTAGGAAAACTCTACCCACACCCATGTATTGTGACAACCAAAGAGTTTTTCAACTCAATCCTTTACATTAGAACCAAGGATATTGAGATTCAACACTACTTTATCACAGAACAGGGAAATATAAAAGAAGTTGACTTGATTTATTGAAAAATTTAGAGTCAACTAGTAGACCTTTCACTAAGATTTTAAGCAAGGACAAGTTTCAAAGGTTCAAAGAAATACTTAGTGTAGAGAAAAATAAAATGGTCATAAAGAGGGGTTGTTAGAAAATAAAATTGAAACTGTGCTTATGCAAGTACCAATAAGCCTAAGTTGCCAAGACACGGCTACTGATTCGAATTCGGATACGGATATGGATTCGCTAGATTTTTTAAAACCCAGGATCCGGATACAGCGGGGAAACAACAAGTACAAACACATATACAAATATTTTTATAATAAATAGAAAAATAGAATGAAGAAACAAAACTATTTAGGAAACACAAGAGTAGAACTATAAGTTATTGCCAAAAAAGAGAGTTCATGTACCATAACTGATAATTTGATAAGTTGTGATATTGATAATTTTAAAAACCATTTCAGCATGAACTTGAAGCAGGTTATAATAGTGTTTTTGTGAGCCACATCCACATGTCCCTATCAGCAGGGAATAAAGTGGTTTTCTTGAACGCTATGGCTAGAATACAGAACAATGTAGGTGAAGTGAGCAACAACATAATACATAAATATAGATCATCCCTTGACAACAAACCTTGACCATAAAGATATATCAAATAAAAACGTTGAGAGAAGACCTTGATATTGATATATCAGAGTTCAAGAGCATATCTTGACCATAGTTTTGAAAATCGGCCAAACCGGTTTCGGAATCGGTCGATTTACCGGTTTAAAGGGTAACCGAATCAAACCGGTGAGCAAATTGGTTCGGTCACCAGTTTGGTACCGAACCGGTCTGATCGGCTGAGTTATGTTAAAAATAAACCCATTTTTGTGTTGACCCGCGCACTCAGAAAAATAGGGTTTTTCATGTTTTATTTCATTTTAAAATTTTTTTCCTAACCTAAGTTACCTAAACCAACTCAAAACCTATTTAGTGACTACCCCGAGGCCTAAAGAGCTCGAGCCTAAGCCAGATGATGATGCCTTTGCTAGTCCTAGTTCTACTTCTAGTTCTAGTAGTGATGATGAGTTTGATCATTGATGATGTATGGCAGTTGACTATGTAGTCAATAGTAGTCACTATTATGTAGTTTACTATGTAGCATGCTGTTTTTTAGACTCTACAGGACATATAGCCTATAGGCCTCATGCATTATGTATTTACTATTTTGTTCCAGTTCTAGCCTCCTAGATATGTATTGCACAGTACACTTTGTGTCGTTTTGATATATTGACTCTTATATGGTATATACATGAGCCGACTTTGGATATTTTGTCTCTAATGCTTTGGAATCATGGAATAGAATCTTGAAAATGTTGTTTTTCTTTAAAATTTAAGTATTTTATGTTTTTTTGAGTAAACCTATTCATTAAATTTAAATCAACCGATTTATGACCGATTCATTACCGATTCCGATTCCTATTTTTAAAACTATGATTTTGACATAAGGATAGATCAGACCTTGAGCAGAAATGGGGTTTATGCTTTTAGCCATTAGGTGTTTAGGGTTTTTTATGTTTTTCATTAAAAAGTAATTTTTTGGTGGGGATCAATGGGTCATAGAAGCACTAGAAGTTGTAGGATTCGTTTGAAAATTTCAGGAATTGTTTGATTTTTCACAGGATCCATTTCATGGGACCAGGATACGTTTCCTTCTGCAGGGGATCCATTTCCATGGTGGATCCGAGGTGGATCCGATCCGGATACGTATCGGATCCATGGATCCTACACACTGGGGTGGTGGATCTGGTAACATAGCAATAAGCTTAGCCCATGGGGCTATCTCAACCATTTGTCGCCAATATTGTTAGGCATTTGGCTAGTTCCATGCCAGTAGGTGCCCAGTTCAACTCCCCCTGTGATAGGCGCACCAGTCTATGCTGATGGGTTTAATAGAAATGCCATCCATGAATGTGGGGAAGCATTCCTTGGTTTTCCCTGTGAGGCATTCCTTGGAAATAATAAGTAACGATAAGCACAATTTTGATATAAGCCTTACCTATTCTAGGTTCATCAATTATGGTGCTGAATATTTATCCTTAACTTTGGCAGCTAAATTTATAATAGATTTTGTAACATAAATTCATGTTATTATGTAATGTGAAACCAATGAATTTCATGAATGTTTTCCTTCTCTTCTGTTCTGTCTCCTGCATGAATGTTCTAAAATCAGATGTTCTCATGATGCAAAACAGAAAGGAAAACGTAATGATGTAAAGTACAAGAGATGCACATTGCAACTGTGAAATCCTTTCAGATTAGACCGGATTATGCGTCTTAAGATATATTTCATCATGAAAAAAAAATTCTTGTAATGGATAATAGGTCTAAGAAGCATACATGCACGGGTACTTCATTCAATGAGGATCCCTCTCCAAAAGGAGATGCTATTTCAACACCAGGTGGAAGTTTTGTATCAAACATCATTTGGGCCAAATTCTTGAAGGCATTTGGATTATCCGATGCATTTGTTGAAGTCTGTATTCCAAGCTCCCTGTGTAGTTCATTTTTCCAGTAAACTTTAGAAAATGCAGACATATTAGGTCAATTTTAGTTAAAGTCTTCCAGTTGTCTATTTTCAGGTAAATACAAAAGGAATATGTTTGACACAATGAACATGGTGAAGAATATTCATGATATCTCAAGATCTCCAATCATTTCCTGATTAAAGAAGTGCGTGCACAAATTTTCTTTCAGTTTTAACTTGATTTTTTTCCTTTTGAACATGAAGAGACACAAGATTGAGATTAAAAGTCAGAACTAAGAAGCACTCAAAGTCAAGTGGATTACTGGAAGCTATGCCCTATCTTTAGGGGATCACCAGACACAAGTGCAATTATAAGGCTTGCAAATCCAAGCCTCAGAACATCTGGTAGCTCCTTCACTTGCCCGTAATCTAATAAGGCAACCTGCATAAGCATGAAACAGTGAACAACACAAGAATCATGTTATGCTCAAAAGGTTAAATCATAAAATGATTCTACTGAAGAGCTTCTGCAGTTTATTTTCTTGTCGGTTGTTTGCAGAAAAAATAACTAATAAAAATGAAAGTCCACAAACTTCTCTGGTTTGAAATCTAAAAGACAATTCCAGCATGCTGATGTGTCTCTTTGTTGGGACCCTGTTGTTTCTGTCCGATGACATATTTATGAAGTAATATATGCAGTATTTCAAAGTAAAAAGACAAAGGAGACACGAGAAACAACATTTCAAACATTCACAACACTGATACTACTCGTAGTGATTCCAAGCAAACATAGCATAGACAGTTACATTCACGTAATATTTAGGTAATAATCTTATTTGGAGAGAAGTATATTGCTTATTTAAGACATGTGTGTTTTCTGGGGCAGACAATCAACCTTTCAAATTATGTTCGAGATAATCATGAACAGAATCAGCCAGTTAGTCCTCTCTTAGAGAACATCCTGTCTGTTTAAAAAACACAAGTTGAAATGTATTCAAGATCTTGTTCATGACTTCCCTAGAGATAGCACAAAACACTGATTCAGGTCACAGAAAGATTGCTTTAAGAAAGTCATCCTGTTATACATAGTACTGTGTATGAAATATGACTTGCCTTGGTGTCTTTGGTTACCAAGATATTGCCAGGATGTGGATCTGCATGGAAGAATCCACTCTTCAAAATCATTTGCCCATATGCAGTAGTTAAATCCTTCAAAATGCTCCTGCACAGAGAGCATATTTCTTAATTACAGCTGATAGAGAGAAAACCAAACAAAACTTTATACTCATTTTTTTTCAAGAGAAAATTTTATACTCCTTAAAATGAAACATGACCTGCCATGAGATGTTCGATGCCTCCATGAACATACATAGAAAGAAGGAAATACTTAAAATTTATGTGTTGCATCATGTTTGTTAATGTGTTATATCCAGATATCTTAACCTAACGAATGCTTATGAAAAAAGGAGAGAAACTTACCTCTTTACTGCCATTGCCATTTTCCCACGAGGACTAATACCTCTTTTAGACATCTCATCTCCTAGACGCATAATAGAAGTTCCTTCCAGAAATTCCATTACCAAAACCTTTCTGATCCATCATGAAAACCAGAAATGCAAATAACACATTTGATCCAATATGCAAAGAATTGTTTTTGTTAAAATACAACTTTTATGTAAACGACTGGGAAAAAGTCCATTGAATAATTGTAAAACAAGTCCTGGCACAACACATTTAAACCGATTTCCCAGTATAGTTCTGGGCTTCTGAATATGGTGAATCCTCTAAGATTTTATCCTGCATTTTTCAAAGCATAAATTCTATGTTTTGAAGAAAGATAAACATACTAAAATGCAAGGAATGAGCATGCACACAACAGCAAATGAAAAGTTACCTTTTTAATAAACAAAAATAGAAAAGAATACATATCAAAATGATAGAACAAATATTCAGTAGCTATAAGCCCATTATAACTTAAATGCTCTTTCTTGAATTTCAATGAGGATTCGCATAGAATAGTTGATAAATAGAACACAGAGATAGGCATTTTTTAAATCAAAGGTGGCAACGATCTTATCATGTTAAAAAATATTCATATACATAGATGTGTAGAGTGCAATATAGCTAATTACTAGCACTATATTTAATTATTATTATTAAGGGTTGTGTCCATTAGCATAGGCAACATCTTTCTGTCGTATAACTATGAGTCTTCTTGACTACATATCATTTAATCACTATACCATTCACATTATTAATTATTATTTATGCCCTTTTGACAATATGAACTTGTCACTTATGAATGCCTATGGCACATGGTGACTACCACAAGATACGTCAAGTGAGGTAGCAGAGCAAGTTCAAACCTTTCCAACCTAAGACCAATTCCCCTCTGGCTGTAGCAGTAACTCCCTTGACCAGTGGCCATTTACTCAGCTGGTAGCCATTCAACTTTTTGATTTTTCCTAAATATCACTGCTGCGAATAATATAAAACCGGCTCCCAAATATTTGTTGGTAGCCAAATAACCACCATTCCATTGTACAAGCAATTCTCCCTGTTACCATCTTATCTGCAATTGTAGCATAAACATTTGAATGTTGCACATAAAATATATTAATTGCCACACCATATGTATATATACCAGCATAGATCCATCTTAAACCTGGATCTATCAAGAACTGAGAGGGACCAAATATCTTGAGGTGTAATTTTCTATCTTAAATTTTTTACACATCAAGAAAAAAGATTACACCTCAAGAAATTTGATCTCTCTTGGTGCTTGATAGTTCCGGGTTTAAGATAAACCTATGCTGGTTTTAATTTTTCTTTTTATTTTCTCAGCCGACATGAATATTTTTAATTATTTTTTATTTTTGGTAACATTACGTTAAAATTGTTGGCAGAGTTTGTTGGTCAGTTTCATAGGACTGGGGTTTGGTTTTTGTCATTGATGTCAAACTTGGGGAATCCATATGTTTAATGCAGATTGATTTGAAAACAGCCAGCCAAACTTTAATATACATTCACCAAGCAATGACATTCACCAAGCAATGTCTTTGTAAGTGCTATGGCTCAATCGTTGGTGGAGATCACATAGCTTAACTTGCTTAATCATTGCCGTATTGCCGTAGCTCACTATTGCTAGAGCTCTTCACGTGTCGAATTGAACTCACTCCATTCATGCACTATATTCATGCTGTCAACTCTTTCAATAACCAACAGAGTAGCGAGGAACCTCTTCATGTGGCGAATTGAACTCACTACAAGCTGTCAACTCTTTCGATAACCAACATAGTAGCGAGGAACAACCATTTTTGCCAAGTCATGTGCCTCACGAATTGGTTTTTACTGTTTTATTAAAACGCCTCAACAAATTGTTTTCTTTTCAGTCAGCGTTAATGAAGCATTGACGAATTGGTTTTAACAATGAAAACACCTCATTAGCTTTGACAAATTTCAGTTAGCATTTGATGAATTGGTTTCTTACAAACACCACGATTTGGGTTTGTTGAATTGGATTACGGTTAGCAGTGATTTTCACAGAAAACGCTACGATTTGATATTTACAGTTTGCATAGTTATTATAACTATAATTATTTCTAAAACTTTTGTTATCACCAACCTTGTAGTTGCCTATGTGAGGTGGATCCAGGATGGATGGCAGAGGGGCAAGCAACTAAAGAGGTGGAACCAAGACTACCTAAACTCCCAAATGGATGATTGTCACGCCAATCAAGGCAATCTTCACTTTATTTTATCTAAGTCCAAGACAACAATGAGGGAGACCCAGATCTACTCCCGACAGGAGAGATCAGACCTAGACACCAGATCAGATCAAGTATGGCTTGAGGTATGTAAGGTGTAAGGTAATTGGAAACCCTAGATCTATGGATGATAATACTAAGAGGACTTGGGCTCTGCATGAGGGCTTCAGTCTTATGAGGGTTGATCCAAAGTGAAATACAAGTGACCTATAGGGGTAATACTAGATCTAGGGTTGAGGTACTAGCAACTGATGAAGATAACCGTTGTCTTGGGAAACATAACTGAGACAAGGTGAGTAAGGACAGAGTTGGGACTGTCTAGTACCAAAGGGATAGACTCAGTGAGAGATATGACAATGTCAGATTACCTGAGTCATCAAGGAGCAGTCAACTTTCAGTGGAAAGTGGTCAAAAGAGGGCTAGCGCTATGCTTGGAGATTAGTGCTTGTTGAGCCTTAGGTAATGGAGTCAGTATTAGCACAGCGTTTAAGTGAACCCACCTAGGATATGCCTTGATCTATGGACCCAGAAAAGTGTTTGGCCCGAAAGATTCAGGTTACAAGGAAACTAGCAGAAGGAGGGCTAGCACTAGGGTTTGGAGAGGCAGATCTACAAATCTAGGTCAACCAAGAGACTATCAGCTCAGCGTTGGAGAGGGGATGAGATCAGAATGGCCTGATCTACAAAACCAAGTTAGAAAATTTCAGGAAAAATCAGATCTGGAAAAGTCAAAATCTGATGAGGGAAGCTAGGATGCTGAAAGTCGGTTTTTCAAATCTAGGGCTACCTGGAAGGAACTAGCTCAGCGTTGGGGGTGTTCTAGAATGAGGGAGACCTGATCTACAAACCCATGTGATTATTTTCCAGAAAAAGACAACTCTGGAAAAAGTCAAAATTTCAGTAGGGGCACTAGGGTTTGACCAATCAGAAAGTCGGATCTAGGGCAAACCAGTCACAATTTGGATAGCATTGAGGATGATTTAGTGAGAGGGATTCCCGATCTACAAAACCCAGAAATAGTTTGTTCAAAGATCAAGCGATTCCTCGATTAAGTATTTTTTGGATTTTTATTATTTAGGAGTTTTTTAGAAAATTTGAAAAAAAGCAGGTACAATGGATTGAGATCTGAAAGAGAAAAGACTTACCTGTTAGATCTTATCTGGAAATGCTTGTAGATTCCTTGATGATGATGATCTCCGCCATCCCGATCAATTCTGGAAGATATGAGTGAATTCTAGGACCAACGTTATGCTCCAAGTGACCAGTGCGCCCCCCTATCCTGCACAAGCAAACGTCAACAGTATCAGATTTGTTGTACCATGAAAGAAAAGGCTAGATCTACAGAAAAGTAACAAGATGTAATCATAGATCACAATGAAGCTAATGAAAACCCCCTGATACAAGACGAAGACAATCCGAGTGAGTTAAGGCCCCCCTGCAAAAACGCTCCAACTGAAAACGCCCTCCTGTAGACAAGACAAAGATCCCGAAAAAAGATATAGATCTCACAAAATATTCCGAATGCTAGGATGCAAGAGATTTTCCAATCACCACCGAAGAACATCAGATGCAAAGCAGATTCAGAAAATATCCACAAAAAAATATTTCTATTAATTAGATCCAAGAGCCAAAGACCCTTTACAAATGAGAAGCACTCTCCTTTAAATAGAAATGAGAGAACCAAAATCCTAACCACTTTCAAAACGAGTGGCTAAGATTAAAAAATAAAAATGTTCTAATCAATGGTTGAAATGAGCTCAACATACAATACATGGATCAATATAACCATAAAGTACCAAAGTGGACTAGATCACCCATAAAGAGGGTACCCCACTCAACAAGAAATAAATGAAGCACATGGTGGGTCCATGGAGTGTTAACTAACTCCCTCTGGGTGCCCCATGGCACAATAAAATAATATAATATTTTAATTTTTTGACTTTATGCCTCCTTGAGGAAATCGTGAGCCTCCCAAAAGCTCCAGAAAATAATATAAAAATGCCCAAAAATAGGTGTGGGCCCAATCAGACGTTGCAACTGCTGGAGAAGGTGCGGAGGACATCACTCGCATCATCATGACTCATCCCATGTCATTTCCTTGCCTCAGTAGCCCAAATCGATTTCTTCAATAGCCATTTAATCATTTTTTAATCTGCCTCGAGGAATGTGAACCTACCAAAACAACCTCCTAGGGTGCCTGTGTTGTCCAATTGAGCCCACCAGGCTCTCTGCGATGGGGGTACTATGGTACAATCAAGTGGCTGCAACCCCTATGCCCCATACAGCGCCCTAGGAGATCCAAATAAAACATATCCCTACTCAGACACATCATCATGTGAGGCAAAACTGCATCAGAAAGGTAAAATGGGCCTGATCATCTCTGTAAGTGCCCGAAACTAAAAATAAGCTATCTCAATAAACTCAAAGAGTCCAAATCCATCTAGGGTGTATACTCATACCCTTTCCAAGTCTCTGCCTGATCATCAACAATATCCAATAGACAATATAATCATCTGTAAATGACCAGATACCAATAATATAACTCAGACTATCATCCATCTGTTGCAAGTGTTATAAGGCTAAGACATGCTCTTCAAATCATTTAAGCAACAATTACAACAAGTAGTTGTCGCTTCACTGGCGGTACATCAACCCAATACATATATAGGGATTTATTTATTATTACTTATATTAGACTTTCAGGACTATACTCGCTTCCTAGTTGTAGTCAATTTGCTAGTGAAGGGTAAAGGCTGAAACTGACAAGGCTAGGGCAAAGGATGACTTCCTACTTAACATCATGACACTTTGGATATGGAAGGGAAAACTCACTATAACCACATGTCGGACAAACAATAACACAAGGAATGGCAGTGCCTCACAAATGGTTGAGTTGTTCAGAGAGTACTTATTCAACTTAGGCATCATGTCTACATCAAGTTTGATCCAAGTTTATTAAGACCATCAATTTTATTTCCATGGTCTTTTTGGCCTATATGACCCTTTGGGACTTCACCAGTGCTTAAAAGCACAGCTAATCGCAGCTTTCATCCGGGACATATTCAAATTTATAAGGTCAACAATATTTGGATATAGCATATATTTAACCATTGCTTTTGGGACCTTTTCTTATACCCTTCAAGATGAAACCAAGTCTAAACCAATGAGTATAGATCAGGAACCTCCAAGTCTAAGTAGGGACATCAATACATAATACAAAATACATCCAAGTCCATATAATTATGACCGCCAGATCATGACACTACATGTAAATACATGTCACAAAGATGAGTATAAGAGCAATGATAACCATAACACGATATAATAAAAGTTGAGTCATAATCATGCATATAATCCATCTGAACCATCATTTGTCCAGTGAGAAAGTACTGATATAAATCTGGGCATCAATAACTGCTCTATAAATGACTAAATGGCTACATCAGTCCTCAAATCTGAGTGTCCTTAGACTCAGTCCTGACATGGGAGAGTACAATAGTCCACGAATAAAATAATGATCTGTCAAAACTGCTCATATCAGCCTCTCATATGTAAGAAATCTGGCTGAAAAATGCACTGGTTCTGAAAAATAGAATATGGTAGCCCGGATACTATATATGTGATAACAACTTTTAAATAGCAGCGTAACCTGGAAAGTGAGAAAAGAGCATTGGAGGGGACGACCAGAGAGGAGAAGGGAGGAACCGTTTGAATAGATCAATTGAAGTTTCTAGGAGAGATGCACAGTGAAAAATGAGGAAGCTGAATTGATAAAATTGCAAGTAAAACCATGTGGAGAATGTGCAGTGAAAACGTAGGAGATCTGTAAAGTTTTTTTTTAAATGGCAAATTGGTTAATTATAAAAATCAATTTATTGGAAGGAATGCACAATCGAAAATGCAGAGCTGGCAAATTGGTGGATTATATAGATCGAATTGTTAATCTGTAAGTGTATGTGCAGGGAACAAAACACTGATATGGCTTTTAAAATGGTTCTTTTGTAATACAATGAGATCTGTATATTCATATTTAAATTGACAGAGTATTAACAAATTGGTTTTGGTAATGGCAAAGTTTTTGACAGAGTGTTAACAGACAGGTTTGGTGTTGGTAAAGGCAGAGTTTTTGACAGCGTAGTAACAGAGTTGTTTTGACAGGTTTGGTTTTGATATTGGCAAAGTATTGACAATTTTAATTGATTCTAAAGGGAGGAAGGGAGGTGCTAGGGAGACTAACAGTCTCATTGCAAGTTGAATCTTGCATTCAGGTAGTAGGAGTTATCTTCCAGTAGGAGCTGAAAACAAAGGGGTAGTTGGATGAGATAGTTGCGTCATCTGAGTTGTTGCTCAGATAAAACATGTTGTAACTCGAGTTGCTTGCTTTACATCCATAAGAAGAAGAGGTTTTTCCCTTTATGGGTTTCCTCGTGAATATTTTGTGTCTCTGTCCATATCATGTGTTTGATGGTTATTGATTATGAGACAAAATAATTGTTAGGTCTTTAAGCTGCATTAAAGAAGTAATAAGAAAAATTAGAAAATTATTTACAACTGATTCACCCCCCCCCCTCTCAGTTATCTGACTTGATTAACAATTGGTATAAAAGCCAGACATTTCAGTATTCAGTTTAATCACTAGAAGTGTGGTCTTTTATGATGGATAAGAAGTCTGAATTTACAAAACATGGATTACCTCTATTTGATGGACGTAATTATGCTTTTTGGAGTATTAGGATGAAATTGCTTTTGCAAACTCAAGGAGTAGATGTTTGGCAAGATATGCTGAATGAATATAGTGCTCTAGCAAACATTCCAACAGATGCTGCAGGTAAGAAACTTTATGAAAGTAATTCCAAAGCCATGTATGCAATACTTGGAGGTTTAGCAGGGCCAGAATTTGTTAAGGTTATGCACTGTGAGTCAGCAAAAGAATTATGGGACAAGTTGAAAAATGTTTATGAAGGAGATACTAAGGTGAAGAATGCTAAGTTACAGTCATATAGAAGTCAATTTGAAAGTTTAAAAATGGAAGAATCTAAAGATATAGCAACTTATTTTCTTCTTATTAATGAAGTAGTAAATACCATGGGAGGTCTAGGAGAAAAAGTTAAAGATGTTGATATTGTGCGAAAGGTACTTAGATCTTTACCTGTAAGATTTAATTCAAAAATATCTGCTTTGGAAGAAAGAGTTGCTATTGCTACTTTAGAACTAGATGAACTACATGGAATACTAACAGCAAATGAGATGAGGAACTCCGGTGAGAATTCTTTCAGGAAAGAAGTAGCTTTCAAGGCAGTTAAGAAGGGCAAGAAGAAAGTTGAAGCATAAACCAACAATCATGAGGATTCAGAAGAAGATAAGGAAGTAACTAATTTTGTAAAAAAATTGAAAAAGGGTACTAGAAAATACAAAGGTAATCTTCCTCTTAAGTGTTTTGGTTGTGGTAGAATAAGGCATTTTGCCTCTAAGTGTCCCTAAAATAAGCATTTTGATGGTGAAGAAGAAAGCAATAGAACGATTAAAGAATACAAGAAAAAGTATAAGAAGTCTTTTCAAAGAAACTCATATAAAAAGAAAAGTCTATTTATTAAAGATGATAGTGATTCTTCAAAAACAGATGAAAGTGATGTTAGCTCAGATATAAGACTCTTTATGGCTGTAGAAAATCAGAATAATGAATTTATTGAAGAAGAAGAAGGTGAAGTTAATTTGGAAGCTGAGCTTGTAAGTGCATTGACTGAACTTAGAAAAGTAAGAAGAGAATGTAAACATTTCAAAGAAGAAATTGAAAATCTTGAAAATGAGCTACATAAATCTAACAAGTTGATAGAAAGCACTGAAATTATGATAATTGATTTAAAGCTCAAAATAGAAGAGACTAGATTAACTGAAGAATCACTAAACAATTTGCTTGTAAAAAAGGATAAGGAAAATGAATATCTAAAATTTGAAGTTGTTTCAGTCAGAAAGAAGGTCCAAGAAAATAACATGAATGGTAGTTCAAAGATTTTAGAACATATTATTAGTAATCAAAAACCAACAAATGACAAAACTAGAATTGGTTATAAATTTGAGGTTACTAATGCAAGTATTGAAAAAGAAGATACAAATGTGAAAAATACTAGCAATCAGATGGAATCAGTAAAGGAAAAAGAAAATCAAATTTCAACAGTACACAAAAGAAGTTATGAAAGGTACCAGAACAAGTAAAATGGCTATTGTTTCTTTTGTTATAAGTATGGACATAAAGTTGCTTTTTGTAATGCATTCCCAAGAAACATAATTGCACATAACAACCATGACAAATCTAGATTTTACTATTGAAGAAGGCGTGATAGAACCATTCAGAACAATGTGAATAATTCCTATAACAAATTCGATGTCTTAAGTTTTGAGATTGAATATTATAGGTGTAATTATTTTGGACATGTATCAAGAAACTGTCCAATGAACTTTCAGAAATCTGCCGAGTCTAATTACACCAATCTGAAAACTAGATGTTGGAAAAAGAAAAGTGATCATCTAGAATCTGAAAAATGCACTCTAGCTTTACAGGCTGATCATAATGTAAAATGGTGTGTGGATAGTGGATGTTCTAAACATATGACAGGAAGAAAACATAATTTTGTTACTTTGGATGAAGGAAAAGAAGGTACAGTTACTTTTGGAAATGAACAATCGGTTAGAATAATTGGAAGAGGTACCGTGTGTTTGAATAATAAAAATATCATGGCTGAAAATGTTTTACTAGTTGAGGATATGGAACATAATTTGTTAAGTGTAAGTCAAATTTGTGATAAAGGGCATTATATGATTTTTTATTCTAAAAATTGTAAAATCAGAGATGTCAAAACAAATTGGTTAGTTGGAACAGCTACAAGAACACCAAGCAACATTTACATACTAGATGAGAAAAAGAAAGATTGTTGTCTTGGGAATGAAGATGAAAATTGGTTGTGGCACAAAAGGCTTGGGCATATTAACTTTGAAAGTTTGATTCAGTTAAACAAAAAAGAAGCAATAATAGATTTACCTTTCATAAAGAATCTTACCAATTATGTTTGCAAACAATGTCAACATGGTAAACAAACTAGAGTTAAGTTTAAAACAAAAGAACACTACAACAAAACCTTTGGAAATAATACATGTTGATATTTGTGGACCTATGAGAACAAAAGGATTAAATGGTGAAAGAGATTTTCTGTTATTTGTGGATGATTTTACTCGAATGACTTGGATGTTTCTGTTAAAAAGGAAGTCTGAAACATTTAATTGTTTTCAAATTGTCCAAGAATTGACTGAAAACGAAATTGACATGAAAATTAAAAGCTTAAGATCAGACAATGGAGGAGAATTTGTTTCTAAGGAATTCAATTAGTATTGTGATGATAATGGTATCAAAAGACATTTTCTGTTCCTGAAACACCTCAACAAAATGGTGTTGTTGACAGAAAAAATAGGACTGTTATGGAGATGGCAAGAACAATGTTAAATGAATCTAAACTAAGTAATGTACTTTGGCCTCAAGCTGTTCATACTGCTGTGCACATTCTAAATAGAAGTTTGTTGAGAAATAATAGTAACAAGACACCTTATCAGTCATGGAAAGGTAGACCAACAAGTGTGAAACACTTTAGAATTTTTGGTAGTAAGTGTTACATAAAGAGAGTTGATAAAAATCTGGGAAAGTTGGATTCTAGATTTGATGAAGGTATTTTAATTGGATATTCATGCTCAAGAAAAGCTTATAAGTGCTACAATTTCAGATTGAAGAAAATTGTTGAAGCCATAGATGTTAAATTCAATGAATCTTCATTTTTTAAATCCAAAACTAAAAACAAAGATCATCAGATATATGAAATATATGACAAACTGAAAATGGAAGAAGAATCAAGTGAAATAGAGAAAACTAAATCAGTTAAAAATGAAAATCTGATTCCTAATTTATTACAGGGGTCAACTCCATCTAAGACTCCAAGCAAAAGAATTCAAAGAAATAATCCTGAAGAACAAATCATTGGTGATATAAATGCAGGTGTTGAATCTAGAAGCAATAGGCAAGAATCTACTTCAAATCAAGAACAGGTATCATTACTCTCTCTATTTGAACCCAAGAATGTTGAAGAAGCAATTAATGATGAAAACTGGATGAAAGCAATGAAAGAAGAAATAAGTCAAATAGAAAAGAATGAAACATGGGAATTAGTTCCTAGGCCTTTAAATAAAAATGTTATTGGGGGTAAATGGGTTTTCAGAAATAAGTTGGATGAAGTAGGCAACATAAATAGAAATAAAGCTGGACTAGTTTGTAAAGGTTATGCACAGGTAGAAGGCATAGGTTATGGAGAAACGTATGCTTCTGTTGCTAGAATGGAATCCATTAGGCTGATTTTGGCTTATACTAGTTCTAAGAACATTAGAGTTTATCAAATGGATGTAAAATATACAATTTTAAATAGTGAGTTAGAGGAAGAAGAATACATGGAACAACTAGATGGGTTTTAGGTACAAGAATCAGTAGATCATGTTGCAGGTTAAAAAAGGCTTTGTATGGACAGAAACAAGCTCCAAGAGCTTGGTATTCCAGGCTTGATAAGTACTTAAGGCAACAAGGATACAGAAAAGGTAACACTGACAGTAATCTTTATATTAAAGAAGAATATGGTAGCTTGGTCATTGTTGAGATTTACGTAGATAATATCATTTTTGGCAGTGATAATGATCAATGTTATCACATATATAGTAGCCAGGCTACCATATTCTATTTTTCAGACACAGTACATTTTTCAGCCAGATCTCTTATATATGAGATGCTGAGATGAGCAGTTTTGATGGATCATTATTGTATTAGTGGACTATTGTACTCTCCCATGTCAGGACTGAATCTCAGGACACTCAGATTTCAGGACCAATGTAGCCATTTAGTCATTACAGAGCAGTTATTGATGCCCAGTTTTATATCAATGCTTTCTCATTGGACAGATGAGGTTTCAGATGGATTATGTGCATGATTATGACTTAGCTTTTTATATTGTGTTATGGTTATCATTGCTCTTATACTCATTTTGGTGACATGTATTAACATGTGGTGTCATGATCCAGCAGTCATAATTATATGGACTTGGATGTATTTGTATTTATGTATTGATGTCCCTACTCTGACTTTGAAGTTCCTGATCTATACTCATTGGTTTTACCCTCCCTAGGGAGAATAGAGGTAGTCATTCCCACCGTTGTTTTGGCTTGCTGGTGTTGGCTTCATCATTCATTGTCTCCACCCATCCATTACCTTCTAGTTTAGTTTTCAACCCGACTGACTTCTTGACTTATGGCATGGAGGACCTTTCCCCCACTAGAACCTTTGTTGGACAAGTCTCCCTGTTTATATTGTGTCTCGGCTCTGAGTTGGTGATAGAACTTGCCTTTGGTGAGTTGGATTGTATGCCTAAATCATTCTGGTCGGTTGTCCCGATGTTTGGCACTGTGCAGAACTCCCCCTGGTCACTTGAGATGTTGTTGGCTAAAACTGGAAGCTCATGTACTACTTATATTGGAAGTGTTATGTATGCGCCCATGGAAAATGAAAATGCTAAAACTGTGTTTCTTAACATATGTAAAGAGGGCAAGAGCAATGAAATGCTAAAATACCCCTTGAAGGGTAGAGAAAAGGTCCAAAAAAGCAATGGTTAAAAATATGTTATATCCAAATATTGCTGACCTTATAAAATAAATATGTCTCGGATGAAAGCTACGATTAGCTGTGCTTTTAAGCACTGGTGGAGTCCCAAAGGGTCATATAGGCCAAAAAGGCCATGGAAATAAAATTGATGATCCTAATGAAACTGGATCAAGCTTGATGTAGTCATGATGCCTAAGTTGACTAAGCACTCTCTAAACAATTCAACCATTTGTGAGGCACTGCCATTCCCTGTGTTGTTGTTTGTCCGGCATTGGTTATAGTGAGTATTCCCTTTCCATATCCAAAGTGTCATGATGTTAAGTAGGAAGTCGTCTTTTGCCTTAGCCTTGTCAATTTCATCCTTTACCCTTCACTAGCAAATTGGTTACAACTATGAAATGAGTATAGTCCTGAAAGTCTAGTCTGAGTAATAATAAATAAAGATTTATATATGCATTGGTTGATGTACCGCCAGTGAAATGGCTGCTGCTTGTTGTGATTGTTGCTTGAATGAGTTGTAGAGCATGTCTTAGCCTTTTAACACTTGCAGCAAATGGATGATAGTCTGAGTTATTATTGGATATGGTTGATGATCAGATAGAGACCCGTGAGGGGTATGAGTATACACCTTAGATGGATTTGGACTCTCTGAGTCTAATGAGACAGTTTATTTCCAGTTCCGGGAACTTGCAAATATGATCAGGCTCATTATGCCTTTCTGATGCAATTTTTCTTCACAGGTTGATATGTCTGAGCAGGGAGATGTTTCAGTTGGATCTCCTAGGGCGTTGTATGGGCATAGGAGGTGCAACCACTTGTTTGTACCATAGTACCTCCATCCCAGAGAGCCTAGTGGGCTCAGTTTGACAACGCAGGCAACCTAGAAGGCTGTTTTGGCAGGTTCAGGTTTCCCGAGGCATATTAAAATATGATTAAATGGCTATTGAAGAAATCGATTTGGGCTACTGAGGCAAGGAAATAACATGGGATGAGTCATAATGATGAAAGTGATGTCCTCCACACCTTCTCCAGCAGTTGCAGCACCTGATTGGGCCCACACTTATTTTTGGGCATTTTTATATTATTTTCTTGAGCTTTTGGGAGGCTCACGATTTCCTCAAGGAGGCACAAAGTCAAATAATTAAAATATTATATTATTTTATTGTGCCATGGGGACACCCAGAGGGAGTTAGTCAACACTCCTTGGACCCACCATGTGCTTTATTTATTTCTTGTTGAGTGGGGTACCCTCTTTATGGGTGATTTAGTCCACTTTGGTACTTTATAGTTATATTGATCCATGTATTTTATGTTGAGCTCATCTCAACCATTGATTAGAATATTTTATCTTTTAATCTTAGCCACTCGTTTTGAAAGTGGTTAGGATTCGGTTATGATTGTGGTCCTCTCATTTCTATTTAAAGGAGAGAGCTTCTCATTTGTAAGGGGTCTTTGGCTCTTGGATCTGAATAATAGAAAGATTTTTCCGTGAATATTTTCTGGATCTGCTTTGCATCTGATGTTCTCAATGGTGATTGGATAGTCTTCTGCTTCCTAGCGTTGTGGAAATTCATGTGAGATCTATATTTTTTCCGCTATCATTGTCTTGTCTACAAGAGGGCGTTTTGGCTGGAGCGTTTTTGCAGGGGGACCTCAACTCGTTCAGTTATCGTTGTCTTGGATCAAAGGGGTTTTCATTAGTGTCATTGTGATCTATGATTACTTCCGTTTACTTTCCTATAGCATTTAGTTTCTTTATCTTCTCTTAGCAAATCTGATATTGTTGACGTTTGCTCATGCAGGGTAGGGGGCGCAATGGTGGCTTGGAGCTTACATCCGTCATAGAAATCACTTGGATCTTCCAGAATTGATCGGAATAGCAAGGATCATCACTGTTAAGACTTCTACAAGCATTTCCAGGTACGATCCAACAGGTAATTTTCTTCTTTTTAACAAATCTGAATCCATTGTACTTGTTTTCCTTCCATTTTTCTGAAAATTCTTAAAATACTAAAAAACCCTTAAAAAATACTAAATCTGGGAACCGTCCGATCTTTGGCCAAACCATTGTTGGGTTTCATAGATCGAGCCTCCCCTTCACTAAATCTACTGCAACATTGGTCAAATTCCTGATGGTTTGACCTAGATCTGAATTTTGGTTTAAAAACTGCATAGCACCTTGACTGAAAATTTGACCTACTAGGGTTTTGACTTTTTCTGATTTCTGACTTCATAGACTAATAGATCAGGTCCCACACACTCCAAATCACCCCCAACGCTGTCCAGATTCATGACAATGTGACCTAGATCTGAGTTTTAGACTGAAAACGGTCCTAGCGCCATCACTGAAAACTGGACCTTTCCGAAGTCTACTGTTTCCGAAATCTGACAAGCTAGGCTGATAGATCAGGTCTTGAGCACTCCAGAACACCCCCAAGGCTGAGCTAGATTCAGCCTCCTTGCCCTAGATCTGAAGAAATCAGTTTTTCACCCTCTCATCCTCAATCATCAACTTTGACTTTTTCAAGATCTGAGTTTTTCCAAATTTCTCTGAACTAAGTGTGTAGATCAGCCCTTCCTGGTCCCATTTCACCTTCAACGCTGAGCTGATTGTCTACTGGTGGCCTCAGATCTATAGATCTATCTTCTCCAACCCTAGCGCTAGCTTTCCTTGACTGAATTTCTGCCCAAACTGAGCCATCTGGACTGAAACACTTATCTGGGTCCACAGATGAAGACCTACCCTAGGTGGGTTTACCTCAACGCTGGGTGTATACCGACTCCATTTCCCAATGCACGAAAGGCACTGATCTCCCATCCTTAGCGCTAGCCCTGAATTGATCTCTTCCCCTTGAAATTGGCTGTCCCTTGATGACTCAGACAATCACACCTGTTCACCTTCATATCTTCCATTGAGTCCATCTCCTTGGTACTAGACAGTCCCAACTCTGTTCTTGCTCACCCTGCCACAGTTACGTTTCCCAAGGCAGTGGTCATCTTCATCAGTTGTGTTGTCCACCGATTGCACACCAGTA